>WELA01007159.1:304776-327074 GCA_009602735.1 Mesotaenium endlicherianum
CCCCCCGCCTTACACCCCCAGACTGCTTGCTGAGCGCGGCGGTAGTGGGGGGGAGCGGGGAATGGGGATTATTCAGGGAGGAGTACCACCACCAGAGCAAGGTGCAGCAGATGATCAAGGGCGACCTGGCGGCTCTGCTCCGGCGCGTCCCTCTCCCCCACGTGTACGGTATACTCTCCCCGTCCCCCTACAGACCCCGGGACAAACCTGTCCCCCTCGATTCCCCTACTTCCCTGCTTGCCCCCTTTGACCCTCCCTTCCGCGAGTAAAGCAATCTTGCTTATCCCTCCGCCGCTGCCGACAAGCTGCGCGGGCGGTGGTTGCCGAGCATTACCTTTTATATGTATATAAATACATATATATATATACATATGTACATATATACAATATTCATTGACGTACATATTATACATGTGTATATATATTTATATAAGGTAAATAGTTCAATGCTGCTGTTGGCGTTTGCCAGATCTCCAGAGGTTTGTTTGTGAAGCCTCAACCCCGAGCCTCTGTGGGGCCCTGAGGCCGCACTGACAGACCTCCTCAGTGCTCAGTGCTAGACCATCTGATCTGGCCTGGCCTGGACATGACGCGTCCCCAAATTAATAGGGCACGTAGCTTGTCCGGGCTGCCGACTTTGGTCATGTTCAAGAGAGTGTGACAGAGGAAGGCACTGAAGTGTTTACGGTTGACACAGCAGTGCAGGCAAATTTGCAAAATACTTCACTGGCCGCATTTGGGATCTGCCGCACGGACTTGCGTCGCCTGAACAAGCAGCGGGCTTTTTTGTGTGCAGGCACGAGTTTCACCTCCAAATGCTGCACCACGCCAAGGTCTTTGCACGCGCCGCCTCTCCCGTGCTCTTGCTCTCTCTCTCTCTCTCTCTCTCTCTCTCTCGGCTCTTTGCTCACCCATCCACTCGCGTCACTGTTCCAGCCACAGGCATGTAGAGAGTTAACATGCTGCCAGCTGGAGGGCCATCCAGCCTGGTCATGCGTAAGGTAAATGCTGTAATACGTATGCCGTGTGCTTGCAACTAACAACTTCTTCTGGCATGCGCGCCTGCCTGCCTGCCTTGTGGGGGGACATGCAAGGAGCAGACGCTGTGCACGCCACAGGCCCCCAAGTGCGGGCACTGCCCCCTGCGGAGCGTGTGCCAGTACGCGCGCATGTACTCTTCTTACGCCCCACCCCCTCCCAAATCCCTCCCTCTGCTGCTGTGTTAGTTACTATGCTGCCATGACTTGACTCGTGCTCAGTGGGCTGATATAAGCCCGCTGCAAATTGCAATTGTATTTTCAAGGCTAGTGCGTATTCATCTGCGTGCTTCTGCCCCTCCAGGCTCTGTCTACCTGCTCCCACATCTGCTGCAATATCTGCCCCAGAGCCTTCCAGCCTGCTTGACCCGCCTGCTTGCCTGCAGGCTGCCTGCCCGCCTGTGGGCAGCCGTGTATCACAGAAAGTGTGCCACCTCGTGATGCCTCTCTCTTACCCACTCCCTCCCTGGCAGGATCTGCGCCGCACGCACCATGGCACATGCCCTCCTGCTGTTTGGCTGGGCTCCGCCTCCTCCCGGCGGCCAAAAATTGTGTCTCCCACGTACGTTCACACGTGGACAGCTGTCCACTTGGTGCAGCCTAGCTGCTCTTCATGTCGTACCCGGCGTCGGCAGATAACGGCGGTGTGTGCCGCCCATCTGTTTGCCTGCCTCTGTGCGATGATATGCATGCACGCTCGTCTCGCTTGCGGCGGCTTTGGAGTTTTCGGGCCTGGGGTGTTGACTCTTCAGTGGGGTTTAAAGTTTCTGAGGAAGCAGTGCTTGCCACTTGGCACGCCAGGATGAGAGGCAATCTGGATGTATGATCACCGTTTCATGGGTTCAGTAACTCACTCAGAAACAAGAAGCAGGCCGCTCTGTTGCCATGTGGAAGGATCTGTGTGCTTCCAACAAGCGCGGGATGGCATTCTTGAGTGCTGCATGGTGAGCAGGAGGATTGTACCCAAGGCAGAAGCAGAGGCAAAGGCAGAGGCAAAGGCAGAGGCAGAGGCAGGCGACATGGAGGACGTGGGTGCGCGCCTCCCAGGAAGGCCCCGGCGGCAGCAGCAGCAGCAGCAGGGCAGAGTTGCAGAGAAACAGCCCCTCCTATTTGAGGCGTGAGTGGTGGACCTCCAGCCTTCATGCCCCGGACAGCTGCGTGCACCTCTCTCGCTATATGTTTCTCGCGCTGCGCCTACGAATGTTCTCTCTTAGACACGCCAGCGCTGGCAGCGCATGCATGCATACAAAGATTCACGTGTTACAGGCCCCCAGGTGTGTGCCGTGCGCTTGTTCTTTCTCTTCTGTCTCTATCTCTCTTTGTACTTGATAAATGCACCTGACCGCGGACAGAGAGAACAGACAGATATTTTTAGTATGCACTCTTCTGCACCTGAGTTCTTCCACCGGCATATAGGGGCCACATTGTGTGCACTGTAGCTGCTGCACAGGTTTAAAACGAGTATGTTATTCCTTGTATCACATTATTCGAGCTGAGCAGGCAGCTGCTGATTCTCAGGTAGGGCCGCGCTGTGACAGCTGCGCACAAATTCCCGAGGGGTATACATGGAGCTCAAATATTCTCAAGTCCTTGACCGCCAGCCCCCACCATGCATGTGACTGACGGGAATGTTTGCGAACGTTTCTTTGGTGGCAGGAGCGTTCTTCCGGACAATCACCCGCTTCTCCGGCAGGTGTGTGTGTGAGCTTTGTGAGGGACGGCTTAGGGTTTAGGCGCCAGGATTTAGGGTATAGGGAGGGAGGGAGGGAGGGAGGGAGGGAGGGAGTTGCTGCGAGGGAGCCATGGTCGTAGTCGGAGTTCCTCCTGCTCGTGAATTTGAGGGCTTCTGTTCTTGGGTGTGAGCTGCATGCATGTCTGGGGCACTCTGGTTTCGACTCAACCCAGCTTGACTTGGGCGCTCACTCACGCGCAGGCTCAGCTGCGCACGCAGAGCCACGTATTCGCTGTTCAGGGAGAGGACACCTATCAAACCAAGCACACAAAGAAGTAGGGCCTCATGGGCTGGTTGCTCAGCCCCCGCCCCTATGGCACGTTGGGGGCTGGCCTGCTCTAAGCGGCCGTCACCCGTGGCTGGTGCTGCTGCCGCCATGTGGCTCTTCTCTGTGCCAGAACAGTGGCGGGTGCTGGTGCAATTACCGTCTACTCCAGAGTCCACGGGGCCTGGGGCCAACATGCGGTGGCTGACAGCTCTCGCATGCTGGGGCGTGGCTGGCAGTACGAGCTGGCGAAGCAGGAGAGCGAGGACCGCCCCTTCCTCCTCTTCACGCGCCATCTGGCGGCCCCCGCAGGTGGGTGGTGTCACGTTCTCCTGAGAACCCTCGCGTCCCCGTCCCCTCCCCTCCCTCTGGGCACGTACGCATGCCTGCGAACAAGCAGGAATTGTTGTGTTTGTGATTGTGAACAATTTGGACTTGACACCCTCCCCCCCGCCCTCCCCTCCCTCTTTCCAAACGCTGCTTGTGTGCTTACGTGCCGGCAGCTGTTCTGCCGTGTGACTTTCGATGTCAGTTCCTTCTTACAAGCGTGTGTGTGGCGGGCGGAATTTTGTATGACTCTGTTTTGTCTATCTAGACGGCCAACAGAAGGTGGGCTTAGAGGCCCGAGAGGGACGGCAGCACCAGCGACAGCTGCAGCAGGCTCACGCACCGCTACAGCTGGCACCTCCTCCTGCTCCTGCACCCCTGTGGGCGCCACTATCCTGGTGAGAGGTGCTGCCGGCTCCACTGATCTTCACTGTGCCTTTAGGGCTCAATGTACCCGCCTCTGAACACCACCAAGTAGTAGTCTCTTCAATCTTGATCTCTCTCTGAGGGCTCGTCTCTGTCTCTCTCTTACTGCTTGGAAGCCCGAGCAGGCACAATGCTTCTTGGGAATGGGAGGGGGGGCATCCTGAGGGTCAGACTCCAGAGATGGCGCCGTTTGGCATTGCCCAGACCTGTGAGGTGGCATCCCTGTGTCTGCCTGGAGCTCTCTTTTGAGCTGCCCAGCAGCCAGCTCCATCCTTCAGCCTGGGAATACTTAGGAGCCCTCACAGCTCTGTGCTCTTGGAGGGGTACACGCCCGCCCGCGCGCGCGCAGAAGCGCGCCACCTGGCACCGCAAGCGGAGGCGCGCACAGCCACACACACGTTTTAAGTTCACGAGTGTGATGTTTTGCGGGTCATGCTGCAGCTGGAGCCTGGCTGGGCCCAAAGAGCAAGACGCCGGAGGTCAGGACTCAGCAGTTGGGCCGGATGTCAAAGCTCACCATGCTCACGTGCCAATGGAAGTAGAGCGCAGCAGGGAGAGCGCAGGCAGAGGGCAGGCAGAGGAGGTGAGGGGCCTTATGGAGATGGAGCGCTGAGCAGCTCCATGCAACGTGCATGCGCACTGCCTGTCTGGCTGCCTGGCTTTGTATGTGACCAAGCAGCCTCACCGTGCTCTAGGTACACACGAGTATGCCCCTGAAGGCGTGGAGAGGAGAGACTAGCTGACTGCGTGCACGGTGCATGCGTGGGTGCTCGTGTATGCGTGTGGGTGTGCGTGTATGTGCGCGTGGATGGTGCAGATTCCGTGTTACACGGGGTTGCGCGGGCGATTCCCGCTGCAGGGCACCCACTTTCTTGCAAACGAGGTGCGGCTCACTGTCTCAAGAGTCAATTTTACACGCGCACATACTCACACACATGAAACAGGGAGATGGAGAAGGGGGCCCAAGAAAGAGGGAGAAAGGGTAGAGGGGGGAGCGGGAGGGGAGAGCGGGCGCGCAGGTGGGCTGGCTGGCAGAAGGGCAAAAGGGGGCAGGGGAGGGAGGGGGCAGGGGTGAGAAGGATTTGGAGAGGATGCTCACGGGGCGGCGGCAGGAGGGAAAGTGGGAGGGAGGAAGAGAGAAAGGGGAGTATGGGGAGGCAACTTGAATTGGAGGGAGCGGAGACCCACAAGTTAATGCTTCCGCGGACCGCTATATGTTCTCCTTGACCCTTGTTGCCCTCTCCGGCTTGCTTTGCAGACGCGCGTCGCTTGCTGTACTTTTCACATGCACATCGCCTGCTCCCTGTTGGCTTGGAGTAGAGTGGGGTACATGCTTGTCTGCTCGCGTCACACCTTGTTGTCTTGACAATGTCCGACAATGTCCAAAAATTATCCGACTTCCAGCACCCTCAACCCTCCTTGTCAGCGGCTATTGCTGTTGAGCCCGACTACCGTATCCATACTCAGCAGCTTGCGGCGCGGACGAGTGACATCTAGCAGCTGACGGCGCGGAGGAGTGACATTAGCAATTGTGCGCGTGCTTGCTTGCAGTACTTTGCACACTCCCGCACCCTCCGAGAGCCCTTTCCAATGGGAGCGAAAGCCCTGGCTGGGCTCCTCCCCGCCAGACGTGTGCTGGTGCATCTGGGGAACGACCCGTCGAGCTTTCTCGGTGAGCCCCCGCCTCGCCCGTGTTGATGAGTCAAGCTTATCTCGTCAGTGAGCGCCACCTGGGCTCAGATTGATTGAGATGGATTGAGTTCCGGCACGGCTGCTTGCATGCGGACCAGGGTTGAGAGATGAGGACTAGGGGCTGGTTGGTTCTGCATTTGACCACAAGAAAGGTGATGGGAGGTAGACCCTGTGCGTCCTTTCTTGCGCCTCTTGGTCCAATCGTAGTGTGCTTGAGTCAGCAGTGCTAGAGCAAAGGAGCATGCTATAGGTCCAGGGGCCCTAAGTATGCGCGGGAGGTGCACCATGCGGCGCTTGCCAGGAGGCATGCATGTGAGCACGTCTCATGGCAACCCACAAGCCTGAGGTGGGACGTGGCTGCTCATCACTTCATCTGGGGGAGCGCGTGGGCTGATCCCTCACTTGTTTACGTGTGGCGCCAAGTGGAGTAGGGGATGAGAGAGTAGATGCTCTCAGTATCTGACGATCAGTGTGGCGCCACCTGCTGGCTGTCAGTTGAGCTGCTCAGAGAAGGCAGGTGCAGTGCAGTGAATGCACCTCGAGTGCGGTTGTATATGTGACTTCCACTTCCCTCTTGTGTTACGTGTCATTGAGCGAGTGTGCATCCGCAGGTGTGAAGCACCATCTGCTTCGTGGCAGCCATGGATACTACGGACAAGGTGCTCGCTCAGCTCGCTCGGCTCTACACATGCCCTCCTCCCCTTGCGATTGGGCACGCATGTTCATGAGCATGTGTGGGCTATCTGGGGCTTTGTTCCTGTTTGTGTGCGTTAATGTTATGCGTGCTTAGGTTTTGGAGCGCGAGAGAGTCAAGAGCACTGGAAATGGAGGGGTACACACTACTAACTAGTATTTGTAGATGAACCATGAGTGCTTCTTCTACAGATAAGCTTCTGTCTATCTTGCATGCCTTCCAACCACATGCAAGGACTTCACCTGCATGGCCATCACACCTGGTGGCAACATATCTGCAATGTGCAATGTGCAATGTGCCACTTGGCTTGATCTCTTGAATTGTGGCTTGTTGTCTTGGGCTTCCACCTTCATGAGCTGTCAGCTTCTTCTAAAATTGCACAAAGCCCTCACCAACATGTTATTTGATATCCGGGGACCTGCGCCGCCAAGCTGGTTAATGTTTTGTACGGGCCGTAAGAGCTTTGGATATTATTCTCAAACATGAATGCACGTGTGAGGGTGTTGGGGATGTTGCGTAAGAAGCCGAGATGTCTTGCGAGGAACACAACAACTGTAACGAACAGTTCCGTACCGTACCTTGTGTTCCTCCGTACCTTGTGTTCCTCCTCGTTATTCACTGGCGGTGTGGTTCTAACAATATTCCATGGCGTTACTGCTGCCCTTGCATGCGGATGTGCGTGTGCAACTTTCCAACAGAAACGGCCATCTGCTCTTGTTCCATCGATACAAGCACAGGCATCTTCAAAGCCTTGGCCAAAGATGACTACCAGTCTTTCAAGACGCAAACACGTACATGTATGTCGTAACATACACTACAATAAGAACTCCATCTTAGTATCTATACGAGCAAGGTGAGAGCGCGTTTTGCATGTGGCTCCTAGTATCATAGGAACCCTTTGAATCCCCTCGTAGAAAGCGGCATGGCTACGAGAAGCCTTGTGTCAGCCCCATGTATTGGCGTGAAAAAGGGCCTGTGTATACCACTTTGAAGTTTTACACTATCGGACATATATAAGATGCGTTTTATACTAGAGGACATGTATAAATTGCAATTTATACTAGTGGACATGTATAAATTGCGTTTTATACTGTTGGAGATGTATAAATCGCGTTTGTGCACTACATGCAAGGTCTTCATAAGTACATCTTGTTTTACCCGTCAGTTGGGTAGCACTTTATGCTCCATACATTTGATTTTTACAGGAGCTCCAGTGGTTTGAGCATACATTGTGAGGATTGTTTTTCGACAAAGTTCTTCTGCAATCAAACATTCAAAGAGTAGCCACCTTGCTCTAAGCCAGTTGAGAAAGGTTAGAAGTGCTGACGTAAGCAAGTGTACATCCAGATTAACGGTATGAAACAGAGAAGTATTCCCTTATCTTGGAGTTTACGGTGCTATCTGGATTACAGCAAAGCTTTTTGTGCCTCATGTAATGCATCTGCAACGTATTGCTAGTTGGGGGAATTTGCTGACTTGCATGTGCACTTGGAGCAGCATCTATAGTCATGGGTGAGTTGAATACAGCACGCGTTTTTATTAAGATCTAAACGATGAAGTAAATATTGTATTCAGTCTTCACATCATAACAGTGGATTATATATTGCTAAGGATTGGGTCAGTATTTTGTATGAAGCTGAATATAAGGAGTATGTATCATTGCACCCGTAAACCTTTTGCCTTTCTTGTGCTCTTCTCTGTGCCCTTCCCTTTCTACAGGTCCTTGGATGAAGATACGGATCTTGCAAACAAGATAATTGGCAGGATGTATTTGGTAGTGAGTGATGCATGGCTCTGGCCCAAAGGGCCCACAGGCATGCATCACTCATATTTGAATACATACTTCCAATCATACTATAACTATACTGTTGAACTTATCCAGAAGTGCAAGCATGTGAAACTACGGCTCAATTCAAAAGCAAATAGAAGCACCTCAACTTCTGTTATGGAGCGGCATACTCCATCATAATGCATGTGGCTCCTCCCAATCATGTCGATTTTTTTCCCAGCTAGAATCACATTGGTGGGGGCAAAGGAGTCTTAACAGGTTGTCCAACACAATAGTTGTTCCCAATGCCCCAGCCACGCTTTATGCACAGCTCCACCGAGGTATTTAAAGTTGCATATTGCATGATTGCTTACAACATGCACCTCGTCCATTGAAGTTATGCCTTGAACTGATTCAATGAGTTCATAAGAATGTTGCCCCGAGCGCAATAAGCATGCACGTGCAGAGGTGCATAATTTTTGCCTCTTTCCAAATAATGCACTACCTCATGATCAGTTAAACGGCACTAGTGTGGTGCTCCTGCTTCCTTCCATCACGGACGACGCTACAACCGTGAATCGAGACGTAACCTTGGACTTGCATGCTCGCTGCATTAGTTTTGAAGCATCCCCAAAGCATGCAAACAGCAACGTCAACTGTCTCAAAGACATCAGGCCAGGTGTACACCGACGACATCATATGAACAAATGGAAAGGGCTCTGGCCCAGAGTTCCGCCTGCCTGCTCGAGGTCCTTTAAAGAAGGACCTCGTCGGAAGACTCTGTTTGACAAGAGCCTGCCACTAACTATTCAAAGACCAAAGAATATATGTACAGAAAATTCTGTCCAGATGCTCCCTCGTATACACAAAAAGCTTAGACTGAACCCGCACTCCCGTCTAACCACCCAAAAAGCTTGGGCCCAAACCTCCATTTAAGTTTCTTGAAGACCTCCAGAGAGAGCCTCCTTGGCAAGCTTGGTACAGCGAGATGCTGACTTGTACAGCAATTAAAAGCCTTCCTGAGAGTGCGTCGATCCACCCCAAACCTTGTGTCCATCCCTCAGAGATTTTTAACACCAAGAGCTCCAGAGCCTCACCGCCAGCCCCAAAAGGGCAAACTCGCCGTTGCTCGGTCTATTGCTCTTGTTGAACAGAGAGTCTGACAGGTGGAGGGGGCCCACGCCACGTGTTGGGGCCTCAGCAGCCGGCGGTCGGCCGGGCCTGTTACCCCTGCGCAAGCAAGCGAAAGAGACACGTGGAGGGGGGAGAAGAGCCACGACGGCATGAGAACAGAAGGCGCGCGGGTGTGCGCTAATGTTTGAGAAAGCGCACAAGAGACGAAGAAAGAGTGAGAGAACGTCGTCGCGTAGCACCAATGCTGTGTGCCAGATTTATGGATGTGAGCCGCTGGCAGGTCCAGCTGGCAGCGACCAAGTGGCCCCTCAGGGACAAGGTCTGGCTATCGAGCTGCTGGGCCACCTGGGTGCTGCAAATGCGATACTTGGCGGCCTCCTGGGCCACCTGGGTGCTGCCCCCCCTTCCCGCCCCGCCACCTAGGACAGCATAGCGTCAGGCTCCTTGATCCAGGTAGCTCGGGCAAGGCACGTGCATGGAGATCACGCCAGCTGGCAGCACGTGCAGTCTTCCCTTCTCGTAGGCCCAGGCAATCCCAATCCGGCAGCAGTGCAACCCAGTTGAGCATGATCTCCCATCCCCTCCGCTCCAGAACTGCTGGATAAAAAACTTGTCAGATCTGCCGGCTGCTAGGTGCCGACTGCAAGCCCACTGGCGTGACGGCCCACGCAGTCAGCTGGAAGAGGTGAGGGACACATGAACGGGGGGGCGTGAGGAACAGGGGGAGGGAGGGAGAGAGGGACGAAGAGATGGGCGAGAGGAACACCTGTTTGGGGGGGGGGAGGGAGGGGAGAGGGGGGGGCTCCCCCGCTACTCCCAGGCCCCGCCAGGGTCTGAGCGGGCACGCTTGAAGTTGCACGCGCTCGCACGCGGGGAGGGTGCCTCCTCCCTCTCCCGCTTCTTGGTGCTGCTGCTGCTGCTGCTGCTGGCGCCAGCTGCCGGCACCCTCGGGCTGCCGCTCTGCAGCTGCGCTGCCAGGTGGCGCCGTGCTCGCGGGCGTGCCTGCGGCCTCTGTTCGTTGCTCACCGAGTCGGGGGCTGCAAGCGTGGCTGCAGCAGCGGCTGGTGCCAGCCTGCGGGGAGGAGGGACGCCCGCGTGCTGGGGGGTGCCCTTTTCCCTCCTGCTGCTTCTCCTCCTCCGCCTCCCCCACCTCCTCCTCCCTCTGCTGCGGCTGCGGCTGCGGCTGCTGCTGTTGCCGGTGCTGCTCCTCCATCGCCCCCTGCTGTGCGCGCCCGCCCGCGCTCTCCTCCAGGAAGCTCAGCAGGCGCTGCGTAAGCTCCGCGACGCTGGCTGCCTCCGCGCGCGCGCGCGCCCCCTCCCCGTGCGCGCCCTCGGCCCTCGCCTGGAGGTCCTCCACCAGCGCCCTCAGGGCTCCCACCAGGTGGCGCTCGTTCATCGGGCCAGGGATTGCAGGAATTTCTGCAGCGGCCGCTGCAAGCCTGCGGGGAGGAGGGAGGCCCGCGTGCTCGGAGGTGCCCTCCTCCTCCTCCTCCTCCTCCTCCTGCTGCTGCTGCTGCTGCAGCTGCGCGCCCGGCTGCTTTGTCCCCCCCCCCAACCCCCCCCCCAAATCAGTCGGTCAGTCCACTGCCAGGACTCGACTCCGCGCACGCCCAGAGGTGGCGGGCGAGCATGCAAGACAGCTGGCGTGCATGCGCGCGTGCACGACGCAAACAAGGCAAGCGAGCGATCGAGCCAGCGAGCGACCAAACGAGCAAGCAAGCAGGTCTCTTGCAGGCACGACAAGCAAGCTAGCTCCCCTCCCCAACGCCCCAGCCCCGCACAAATGCGCGCACTCGCCCCGAGGAGGTCGACCCGCATCAACCAGCATCAGCCAGCATCGACAGAGACCGCCACATGTCGTCGCAGCAGGGCCCCACATGCTCACCAGAGTCGTGTCGGGCCGTCGAGCAGAGGAGCACGCCACGTGGTGCACCGGGGCCTCGGGGCCGGCTGGCGGTGACGACAGGAACCCGGCGTCAGGGAACAGCTGGCGCGCCATGCCGGGGGGCATGAAGCGGCAGGGGTGCGCGTCGCCCGCATACTGCCGGTAGCGCTTGAAGAAGCGGCAGCAGAAGATCTTGGTGCCAAACTCTTCCATCCACGGCGTGCGCTCGTCCACGTGGCAGTCGCACTGCACCGTCACCTGGCACCGCCCGCTGCTGCCAGCACTGCTCGTGCTGCCGCCCTTGCGGCTGCTGCTGCCGCTGTCGTGACGGGGGTGGCAGCGGAGGCTGGGCAGCCGGACCAGGGCAGGCAGCACCCCGCAGGACAGGTGGAGCTTCTGCAGAGCCGACAGGTGGCGGATGTCGACCGCACACTTGCGTTCGCCTGCTACGCACTTGCGGCCAGTTGTCAGAGTCAGGGACGCCAGCCGGGCGGGCAGCAGGCGGAAGTCGGGCCAGCCGCGAGCATCGAAGAGGTCCAGGTGCAGGTGCTGCAGCGCAGGTGTGAACGCAAACAGGTCGCGCTGGATGCCCCTCGTCGGATCTGATACGCGCAGCCACAGGTCCGCCAGCTCAACCTGCGGGAAAGGCAGGGGCGGGATCTCCATGGCCGCCAGGTGGAGCCTCCTCAGGCCGGGCCGCAGCAGGAGGCCCCCCGCTTCGTAACCTCCCCCGTAAGACGTTGGCATTGGTAAGAAGCGATTTGCCTGCAGCGATGTCAGCGCCGGCAGCGCGTGGACGATGGTCGCAAGCACTTCTGGCGCAAGCCGCCAGACTGTGTGCAGCTCGAGCGCCTGGAGAGTGCGCAGGGGGGCAGGATTGAAGGGCTTCTGGTGTTCGTAACCAACGAACACTGACAGGCTGGCGAAGGCGCCCAGCTCGCCCAGCCAGAGGGGCAGGCGGCGCATGTCTTCGACGTGCAGGTGGAAGGCCTGCAGTTGGGGCAGCGCCAGGATGGACCGGCTCAGGGGCAGGCAGTCGTCGTCCTTTTCATACTTCATCTCCTCGAATCGAAGGGTCAGGGTTTTGAGGTGGACCAGGCGGCTGAAGTCCACCTGGTCCATCAGGGCCCGGATTTTTTTCTGTGCGAAATCCAAGGAGGGAAATGACAGCGACAGGTCCTCCAGGCTCGTCCTCCGAGACAAGAAGTGGAAGAGCCCCGGCAGAGCTCTCCACCCTTCATCTGGGAACGCAAAATCGAACGCTCTGACGTGGGGAAACCCCGTGGCCAGCCCTCGCAGAAGGGCCTCCTCGTTGGGACGCCCGGAGAGCCGTAGCTTGACCTGTGTCGCGGTCGTGAATGAAACCAACGCCCGGAGAGACCGTCCTACGTCCCCTGAGACCCTCTCCAGGCTCACAGTCTTCGCGTAATAGTTGACAAGCTTCCTCCACCTCCTGCATACTTTCCTCTGGCGGCATACTGCTACCTTTTGGCTCCCCAAACCTCGCCAGGCGGACTCTAGGATGAGCGTCAAGACGTCGTCTGGCAAGTCCTGAATCTTTGTGCCTAAGGAGCTTTCCCTTTGACGCCTCTTGTTACGAGGAGGGTTGCCCGGATAGAAAATGATAGCGTGCTCCGAATACTCTTCATAGAGCCTACGCTCGCGGTTCGTGGCTTGTAATACTTGCTTAGGTCTCATCTTTCTCTAACTAACTCTGCTCTGCACCGAGGGCGTCCTGTTGAGATGAAGAGAGGGAGAAGAATGCACGGTTTACGAGAACAGGATGCATCTGGCCCCGATCTGGCCCCTGGGGTGCTAAGTGAGCGTGAAGCAGCTTGACCGAGAAGCGACTGCTACACGAGCACTTTGGAGGTCGCTCGCGAGCGATCGACACGAAGGGCGACGCAGATGGGGCAGGTGAAGTGGGCTGAAGTCCCGCCTCTCCCCGACTCGTGCAAAATGCAATGCAACGGTGAGCATTGCTGCGTGTGTGCAGCTGTGGTGCCAGCCAGTAGTGCCCAGCGCTGCATGTGTCGTGCTGTGCAGTCTTGTACAGTGTCCCGACAACCATAAGTTATGTTTGAGCTCAGAAAGGCAAGGGCAAGTTAAACCAGTCTTAGACATGTACACATGTTAGGAGTTATACTCACAAAACTTCAGCAGCGTTTACGTGGTTGTGAGGCACTTCTTCTCAGGCAGATCGAGCAGGTTATTACATGAACAGCAACCGGTTCGTAGCGCCCTGTGCCTGAGATCTAAGTGCAACGAGCGACAGTACCGCCTCTTGGCGGCTTTCCATCATACATCATGCGCGTTGGAAAATCTCCAGTAGAATCCTCGTGATGTGTATATTGTGAATGGGGTTCGAGGACGTTCTCAGCTGGGCGGCGGAAGAGGTAGTGACGGATGCATTTTGGAAGAGTGCTGCAAAGTGACACCAGTAAAGAATCATCTGGAGAGAGCATATCGTCGGGCGCCAAGTCCTCCCTGAAGCCCTCTTGTATAGGAGAGGATTTGTGCATTGGGTTCTTTCCCAACGGAGGTGGGTAACTTGCAGGGTGCAAATCTGGAATCACCAAGGGAATTTGTGCTGGGCGAAATTAGAGAAGGCACTGCGAGCTCGTCGTGAGCTAGAGAGAGAGGCACACCCTCACACTTGACACGTGTGCGAAGCATGTTTGGGCGCTGTCACCACTCACTTCAAGCATTGGTAAATGGCAAAGTAATATTTAGGCAAGTGTGTGGGGCAACATGATTTACAAAGCATTGTTGGAGTTCACCTCATGCTGTAGGGCCACGTCGGCCGTCCTCTTCCGCACGCTCCTCTCGTTGACCTCCAGTTGACCACGCCTGGACCGCAGCTTGACCACAGCTTGACTGCAGCTTGACCCCCTGCGCCACACAGGCTCGGCTCGGCCACAGCCAATGCGTTGCACGAGGGAGAGGTGGTGTTGCACGTGCCTGACTTGGAGTTCACGAGCTCCTGTCTCCTTGACCTTTGGTCGACCGCTGTTTGACCCCTGTTTGACCCCTGTTTGACCCCTGTTTGACCAGGAGGGGACTGGCGGCAGCCAGAGCGCTGCACAAGGGGGAGGTGGTGCTGCACGCGGCGGAGGCTATCCTCATGAGCTCGCGCTCTGCCAGGGGGGACAAAGCCCTCGGGCCTCTGCTGGCAACGCACCCCCACCTCACGTCCTGCCAGGTGAGGCTTAACCCTGGGGCTTCTGCTGGTAATGGGCGTACCTGCCACCTCAGGCCCTGCCAGGTGTGCCTTCAGGTCCTAGGGCTGCTGCTGGTAATTGTAAACCCCTGGGTTTTCTGCTGGCAATGCATCCCCACCTCAGGCCATGCAGAGTAAAATATCAAACCCTAGGTGATCTCACCAATACCCTGTACCCTAATTGAACTGGCCAGTAAGGCGGGCCTGAAACCTTGTAGCAGAACCCCCCGATTGAAACCAGAGAAGTGTAGAACCCAAACCTCTCTCAGCCTGAAACTCAAGGCCCTCGTCCTGGAGCGCAGGCGAGTAGCGCAGCCTAAACTCGAAGCCCTAAAACCCTCATCCACGTCCGAGCCGACCGCACCCTCGTGAGGGAGGCACAGAAGAACGGATTGGAGACGCCAGCTGGCAAGCGCGCTGCGGTCCTCCACGCATCGTGCTTCCGGAACAAAGCCCCTCGGCGCTCTTGCCCACGTGATACGAGATATGCAATGAAACGCGAGCAACGCGTTGAGCGTCTGCGTATGAGCGATCACGCCGGCTGCCTGACGCATGACACGTGTCGTATAAAGGCAAGGCTTTAGCCTTTTGATCAATCTTGCCTAAGTCGTGGGGAAAGGGGGGCAGTATTACAGTTTGAGTGCTTGCAAATAAAAATCAGGATGAACACATCGCAGGGCTGACAAAGGAAGATTTTCAGGACACCAGATAATTTCTGGGCAGAGACACGTTGGACTCCCTGTTGAGTACGTCGAAGAAACCCATTAGTGTGCATTGTGATTAGGAAGAAGGGGATACATAGTAAACTATAATGTTGAGTCTCTATTTATTTGTGGATGTGTGCAGATAATTATGGTGCGGTATTCCTCATAAGGTGCCACTTGAGATCTATCAGGAATAATAACGGTATAATAGGATCAATATTGTGTAGCTATGTGTCATTGCAGTATGGATGAAGAGGAGTTCCGTGGAAGTTTTAACGCAGATGATGTGATTTTGAAATAATGCTCATATGGAGCACATTGTAAACATAAGACTAATGTGATGGTCGCAGATACCAATGCTCCTACTAAATAGAGCTTGAACATTATAGAAAGAGTGATATATTTTAATGCCATATGAAAGTAGATGCATTGTATTGCCTTCCTTTTGGCTCATGTTAAGACTCTGATTCATTATTATTTTCTTGAGTACCTCATGCCTCCTAGGTTGCTACAGGTATTACAACGATCTAATTCACCCATATAGTTTTGTGCATGAAGTACTTTAAGCACACGTGATTACGGTAACAAAACAACTAAAATAAACCCCAATTTTGCCTGTGGACGACAACCAGAACTTGCGCACCAGACTCTCTATTTCATTCACAGGTCATGCAGATACCTAACGATTGACATCTCAGCTTCATCACTGTCCTACCCAAGAACTACATAGGCAGCGCCAGACACCCCTCGAGGGCCGCTGCAATGTGGGAGCCAAGCGCGTCTTGCGCATGAGGCCCTATGAGCCACTGCTTCAGAAGGTCTCCCTTGGCCGTCATGCGCGCGGAGTTATGCGGGTCCTCAGAAAAACGCAAGCCCATCTCCTCAAACAAAAACTCTAGTATTGAGCGCCTGTTGTGGAGGCCGAGGCCGATAACTTCAACAGCCGCCACAAAGGGCTGGTTCATGAGGGCTTTCCGACGCAAGGCAGAGAGCTCGTACTTTAGCGCCACCAAGAACGTAGTCCTTGGCATTGTCTTGTAGTCGAGGGTGACACACGGCAAGCCGCGTGATGCCACCTGTCCAAGAAGTCAAGACACAAGAGTCAAGACCTGGAACACCGCGTCACGGCTTGCTTACTTTACTTCGCTGACCAACGTATGGTCCACTATTCTCCTCCGAATATGCCCGTAGAATTACTACGTACCAGCTGCGTCAGTGCAGCCTGTGGAGCCTCATGGAGTGAAATTTGATGTGGAATATAACTTTCCCGGTGAGTGTGAAATAGATTAGTACAGCACAGAAAGATATCAATGCGATTACAAATACTACGGCACCTCAAATTTGGAAAGGAAACGGGACTAATAGCTGCGTAGCACACTTGAATGAGCTCAAACGTCGGCATGCACTTCCTGGGAGCGGCAAAACGTAGAAACTACTGACACATAGAAACTAATGACACATAAATACTACTGCCAGCGAAAAAGAAGACGGTAAAAGGGACTCCAGCACGATAACAGCCAAAAGACATTGGAAAAGAAGAGGTGCAACAGCTGGCACTGACCGCCGCCAGGTCGAGCGGGTACATGCCCTTCCTCCTCGCCAAAGCCCACGCCCTGAAGGCCAGATCCTCGCGGCGGGCGTTCCACAGATAGTCGACAAGGCGGCTCACAAAGGACTTTTGAGAATTTTGCGTCTCTGCGGGTACGCTACCAAGGAGATCCTCCAAGCCTGCCCACGTGTCAGCAGCTTCTGCACCGAGGGACGTTTGCTCTTCTTGCGGGAGAAGGAGGGACTTCAAGTGGCCATGCGCGCGGGGCCCCCAGCGGCTCATGAGGTCCCACACCTCCCCCCGGGCCTCTGCGCCGACGCACTGCATGTGAGCACTCAGCAGCGTCGTGTAAGTGGAGATCGACGCCACGTGGCGGCTCGTGAGCTCGTCCACCACACGGCGGGCCTCGTCGAAATCTCCGCCCCTGACGTGGTGAAAGATCAGCCTGTTGTAGAGCGCCACGTCTGGCTGGCAGCCCCCCTCCGCCATTCTGCCGAGCAGCGCCCGCACCCGGTCCGGCCGCCCCCCCATGCTCCACAGGCGCAGCATGCACATCCACGTGGCGTTGTCCGGTGCGTGCCCCCTGGCCTGCATCTCCTCTAAGAAGCGCTCCGCCTCCGCGTGCAGCCCGCCGCGTTCGCACAGGTGTATCAGAGCGTTGTACGTCACGTGGCTGGGCGGCACGCCCTCCTGCACCATCTCGTCAAACAGGCGCAGAGCTGTCGCGGCCTCCCGGGCCTTTCCAAACGCAGCGATGAGTATGGTGTATGTGACAGTGCCTGGGGAGAAGCCCCTGCTGCGCATCTCCGCCAGCGTCTCCCACGCCTGCCTGAGGCGCCCGCGCTTGCCGTGCAGCCAGATGAGGTGGTCAAACACAAACCTGTCGGGCGTGCCACCTGGCGCCACCAGGGCCCTGTGCGCGTACGAGCCGGCCTTGGCGTGCACATCTGTCCAAGTGCTGCATTCGGTTTTCACACCGCCCGACAAGCAAGCAAACGGCAACGACCAATGTCACCAATGGAGGTGCGGGTGAAGGCCGAAGGGCGAGCATGGCCCATGCAAGACGACCCTGGGCCCTGCTGCTTCCCTTGTGCCGTTGTTCATTGCTTGCAGGCAAAACCCCCCCCCTGGTCTGGCGACTTTGTATAAGTCTGTGGTCCATTCAAACTTATGCTGAGCTGAAGGTCCGAGGAGACGGAGTGGACATGGCTGGCGCTTGCAGAAGACCTGTGGGCTCCTCACAGAAGCAGCGCCAGCTGGCAGCGAGCACGTGCTCAAGCACGGGCGCGCACACAAAGGCTCTACAATGTGCCAGCTGTCAAGCGGGCGGAACTTGGAAGGCCGGTGCAGCGTAGCAGAGTCCAAACAATCAGTCAGAACCATTCCCTAACAAGTCGTAGGTATTCAAAACAAGCCCCAAACCAGCACACGGCCTTTGAAGGATGTATCAATCCAAAAGCCCCGTTTTTAAAAAATGGAAGTGCAAAGGCCGATGGCAAGTCCTAAATACATCTGGCACTCACCTGTTTGAGCTGGACAAAGCGATCCTGTCGGTCCACTCCTGCGCTTCGCCAGCTGTCGCCGTGCGCCGCGACATGGCCAGCAGGGAGGCCCGGAGCCCAGGGCGGATCGCAAGCCCCCTCCGCCTCATCTCGTCCGCGAATCGCACAGCCTCCTCGCACATGCCGCCGGCCGCGCACGCGCCCACGATCGCGTCGAATGTCACCAAGCCGGGCTCCGCGCCCTCCCGCCGCATCTCCTCGAACGTCCGCACGGCGTCCCCGGCCCGGCCGGCCCTCCCAAGGGCGCCAATCAGGATTGTGTAAGCGTACACGTCGGGCGGGCAGCCCCCGGCCTTCATCTCTGTCAGCACTGCCTGGGCCTCCTCCAGCTCCCCGCAGCTGATGTGCAGCAAGATAAGGCGATTGTAGAGCACCACGTGGGGGACGCCGCCGGCGGCCGCGAAGGACCTGAACGCCGCAATGCCCTGCTGGTAGCGGCCGGCGCGGATGCAGGCCTTCAGCAAGTTGCTGCGCAGAGCCCCCGCACCCACAGCCACAGCCACAGCCACACCCACACCCACACCCACACCCGGCCACGTTTACGATTTCCACGACACACAGGCACGATGAGAGCAAGTCCAGCCTCCAGGCTCCAGGTCACGCGCACGCGCATTGCATGACGCGCAAGGTGTGAGACGCGCCCGTGAACGGGGCCCTCCCCTTCTGGCAGGTGGCTGCGTGGGCAGAGGTCACCTGCACTTTTGCACGATGCACGCGCCCTCGACCCTCGGGTATAAAGCTTAGGCCGCAAGTGAGGCGTTCGAAGTCTGCAGCCCTGACATAGCGGCGTAGCCCTTTGGCAGATTGCCGCGCGCGCTCACACAACGCGCACAGCACGCTCGACACGACGGCACGTGGCAGGCACGAGGGCACGAGGCTCGAGGCTCGAGGGGATGCAGGCGGTTGACTTTTGAAATGTCAAGGGACGCGCCCTCCCCTGTCCACGTGTGAGCGTGCGCTGCGCCAGCTGGCACCATTCTCGGAACAAATCACCAAAAGGCACTTCAACTTTCAGATACTGACTGCAAGCTTGAGCATGTGACTGCAAGCTTGGCTTTTGAAAATAACAAGACCGGAAGCGCGAGTGAGTTGTGAGTTCTGACGCCCAGTACCTTATCCCTGCACCCTCCGCCGCAAGTAAGTTCTGGAGCCCTAGACTATCACGGTCTTTCCAAAGCATTGCACCTCACGGCCATACTCAATACTCAGGAGACGACTCCTCCCGTGCCCGATGGGACCACGACCATACACCCGCCTGCGGGACCCAGGCACCTGTCACGCAATGAACAGGGGCAGCGCCGCACACACTACCAGCCTGCAAGGCTCCAGTCTCTCCTAAGAAACCTACACTAAAGCTCACGAGCGACTTACACTCCACGCTCGACGCCCCACGTCAACCACAGCCCTGTGTTGAGAAACGGAACGGGTGCTCAGTAGCAACTAGCCCACAAGCATCCAGTAGGGCTTCAAGGTTCCCGGATTCGGGTATCGGGTTTCCGACGTCAGGTATTGGGTTTTGAGTTGTGGGTTTCGGGTTTCGGGTTGTTGCTTCTGGGTTTCAGGTTTCAAAATGAAGGTATGGGGTTTTGGGGGAGAGGCTTTGGGGGAGAAGGCGGCGTCGGGTGAGCTCACTTGCAGGCGTAATGATCCATGGGCAGGCCCTTGGCCTTGAGCAAATTGCAGACAGACTCCACGTCATCCCACCTCCCCGCGTCCACGTAAGCGTTCAGGAGCGCCAGCTGGGCGGCTCTGTTGGGCTGCGGGCCCGCCAGCTGCATCTCCGTGAGCAGCACATCAATTTGCGCAAAATCCTTATTTTGGGCAAAATTGCCTATCAGGGCGGTGAAGGCGTGCAGGCTGGGGGGCAGGAACCCAGGCTGCGCCTGCGCCCAGCGGAAGAGGGCCAGCCCCGCGGAGGGCGCGCTTCGCTGCTCCCTCAGGACAGCTGTCAGCACGTGCTTGCTCATGAGGTGCGCCCACGGCCGCAGGGCGTCGTCCAGCAAGGCGTCGTTGGGGGCCGCGTGGCGTCCGTCGGCTGCGCCAGCAGCCAGAGGCACGCCCTCCAGGGCCCGACAGATGGCGCCAACACACTCCAGGCCAGGTGGGAGCTGTGCTGGCCGGTTCTGATCTTGCCGGGGGCCTTCTCTTCCGGAAAACTTAGTCTCTCTGCCCCCAATGTGGGGACCTCTTGCACCTTCCCCTTTGCTTGAATCCTGCCCCCCTCTCTGGTGGTCAGTGCTGCTAGCGGGAGGGTTGGGGGGCTTGTGGGGTTTGGGGGGCCCGACACTCAGGCGAGCGAGAACCGCGTCAGCTCTGCTCACGTTACTCACACCGCGCTCACCGGCGCGAAGAGACGCGCCAGCTGGCGCTGCTGCTCTTCCCAGCAGAGGCTGCCATAACGGCCCAAGACAATGCCACCTGGCACCTGCACCCTGCCCCACTCCTCCTTGCGTGCATGCCACGTGTTGCAGGCACCGGGGGCTTGCCGACACCTGGCAGCTCCTGCTGGCAGCTTCCTCAGTCAGCTGCTGGGTGGCAGTGGCACTCCCTCCCCCCCCTGTGCCGCGGTGGGTGTCTGCGGTGGACGCCCCCAAGGGCGAACTCAGGGTGCTGTAAGCATGTGGTGGGTGCCAAAGCTGGCCCAACTGCTGCCCCCTGCATCTGAATCTGAGCTCTGCAGGTCTGCAGAAGTAGCTCCCCTGCAGAAGCTGCCCCGGCGCGGAGAATCTTCCAGGAAGCGCACTCCTGGAGAGAGCAGGAGAGGTGCTGACAGCACGCCACAGTGCCACGGCACTCCCTTTCATCGTGCTTTTCTGGTCTTCAACGTTCTACCTTACATCCCCTCTTTTCACAGCCAGCACCAGCACCAGCACCAGCCCCAGCCCCAGCTCCCGTTGAGCACCTGACATGCCTTTGGCTAGACCAAGGGCATTCCTACATACTGTCCCTTTAAAGTTGAATGTTGCTAAAAGGGTTCCAAAGCTCAGACTGCTGCTTCCAGTCAACTGCTCAGTTCTGGCTGCTGCACCCATGCAGATAGCATGTTAGCAGAATGTGAACTCCGCAACGACCTTTCCTCGTATAGCTCTCCACTAGCTCAGCATGAAGGCAATCAAAGGGGCCATTTGCCTCCAGAATTTGCTCTTTAGGGGTTCCTATCGAAGAGAGAGACGGCCAGAGTTTAAGTGACAGAAAAATGCAAAAAGGAAGCACGGAGGCAAGAGCGTTCGGGTAATATACATCAGGCACTCATGGTGAGCCTCGCGCCGATATTACCCTTCCTCTGTCCAGCATACTAAAAGAGCTGGAGAAGAGGCCCTGAGAGGACTACTGTGTCACATCCTGCTAATAAGCCAACCGAAGATGGATGATGGGACATGCTTTTATCGTACAAACTATATCATTAAGAAAACATATTGTAAGCTTTTCGCTGAGGAGGTTTTTCAATGTTTTGTCCTCACCTATTCGACCAGAACTCGAAAAATGTTGGAGGCTAATCATTGTTTCGACACTAAAACGACGAAGAGGAAATTTGACCATGGTAGAAACTCGAGGGCGAATGACACACTCGACCAAACGTGATTGACGCGTTGAAGAGAGCAGTGAGCAAGAAAAGAAAAAGCGAGCGTAATCTATAAAAGAGACGTTCGTCACGTCACAGGAGAACGATATTCACTTGCAAATGACGCTGCAGAGTGCCTACAATCTCGGTTTTTACTTAGCTTTGGCAGCGTTATGTCTACATGTCGTATGGAGGAAGCTATTTGTTCTCCACCAGATGATCCTCGTTGCTGCCAAAGTGAAAGAAAATAAAACCTCAGCTTGCCTTCTCAATTAACAAGCTTGTGTGCCTCATGACTTCTGCAAACTTTCGCTCATATTCACTGGGAAATCCTTATTCAAATTAGACATCATCAGGCTTCTAAAGCAATGCTGTACTTATATGATCGCGCATGCCCAGATCATGATCTCTGTGCAAACACCTCTGAGAGGTATTGAAAATTGCCGTAACCTGTATCAGAATGTGCCTTCGGGGCAAGCCTGTTCTGCAGGTGTGCCAGGTGGCAAGAGTCGGCATGCACTGCGTACCCAGTCTGGCAGTGTAGTGACATCTTCTTTGGCACGTGCCACGTCACGTGCCATGGAAGCAGGCTATTGCTGCTGCCAAGTTCTTACAGCAGAGCACAGTACAGAGTGCAGGCTTCATTCTTGCAACACGAGCTTTTTGAAGCATATGTGGTGGCTGTAAGCGCCCCCTATTGGTTCATGTGCGTTTTGGGAGGGGAAGAGGGGGCGGGGGGGG
>WELA01007180.1:0-29289 GCA_009602735.1 Mesotaenium endlicherianum
ACAATCGCATAACATCTTTCGTTTCAATACATTATCACTTTATTTATCAACACTTCTTAATAGCACAACGCGTTAATATATACAATACCGGCTTTAGGCAAAATAGCAGTTGGTGTATTTCTTGTTTTACAAGAAGCCCCTACAACCACCAGCAGTAAAAAAAGATACAAATGCCTCATTTGTCGATGTATTATGATCATGAAAATATAACCAGTGTGAGAACACACCGGTTATTCTAATGCCAATGAAAAAAAAATACCACGTGAAAAAATTTTGTGTCCGGTTCAGGCAGGTTATTGTTCAATTGCATGGATGGCTTTGATGGTTTTGATGATAGAATCGGGTGTTACGGAAATACTGTCAATGCCTTCTTCTACCAGGAATTGGGCGAAGTCAGGAAAATCAGAGGGGCCCTGGCCGCAGATACCTACTTTCACCCCGCAGGCTTTGGCAGTCCTGATGAGCATGCGCAGCAGTTCTTTTACTGCCTCGTCACGTTCATCATAGAGGTGTGCAACCAGGGAAGAATCGCGGTCGAGACCCAGGGTTAATTGGGTAAGATCGTTGGAGCCAATGGAAAAACCATCGATATGCTGTGCAAACTGTTTTGCCAGCAACACATTGGCAGGTAACTCTGCCATCAGGTACAGCTCCAGGCCATGTTCACCCCTCACCAAACCATATTCGGCCATCACTGCCTGTACTTTTAATAATTCATCCACACTTCTGCAGAAGGGTACCATCACCACTACATTGTCCAGTCCCATCGTTTCGCGTACACGCTTAATCGCGCGGCATTCCAACCCAAAGGCCGGCTGGTATGTTTCTGAATAATAACGGGAAGCGCCGCGCCAGCCGATCATGGGATTCTCTTCTTTGGGCTCAAAATAACTGCCGCCCAGCAGGTTGAAATATTCATTGCTTTTGAAATCAGAAAAACGAACGATTACCTTTTCGGGATAATAGGCAGCTGCAATCTTGGCAATACCAAAAGAAAGTTGCTGGATGAAATAATCGGCTTCATCGGCAAACCCGCTTATGCGTTTTCGAATAGCAGTGCTCAACGTCGCGTCTCCCAGTGTCTGGTGCTTCAACAAGGCCAAAGGGTGCACCTGTATGTAGTTATTGATGATGAACTCTTCTCTTGCAAGACCCACGCCTTTGTGAGGCAGGTGTGCATGACTGAAAGCTGCCTGGGGGGAACCCACGTTCAGCATCAGCTGGGTACGGATGGCAGGCAGCTCTGTTAGTTTGGTTTCTTCTTTTTCAAAAGACAATGCTCCTTCATAAATATAACCTTCCTCGCCCTGGCAACAACTGGCTGTTACTAATTGTTGTTCGCTGAGTAATTCCGTAGCATTGCCACAGCCTACAATGGCCGGTACGCCCATCTCACGTGCCACAATAGCGGCATGACAGGTACGGCCACCTTTATTGGTAATGATGGCCGCGGCTTTTTTCATGATGGGCTCCCAGTCGGGGTCGGTCATATTGGTCACCAGCACATCACCCGCCTGGAACTCATGAGCATCAATGCGTTTGTCGAGTGAGTACATGATGTTCACTTTACCACTTGCAATTTTATCGCCTACGGCAATGCCTTTGGCAATGGGTAGTAAGCCATCGGCAACTACTTTGTATTGCACCAGGGTATCTGTTTTTTTATTGGCGTGTACGGTTTCAGGTCTTGCCTGCACAATGAAAAGCCCGCCTGTAATGCCATCCACAGCCCATTCCACATCCATAGGGCACCAACTGTTTTTTCTTTGGGTATAATAGGTTTCAATACGTGTAACCCAATCGGCCAGTTGCAGTACCTGGTCGTTGTTCAGGCAGAAATGCGATTGCTGGTGTTTGTCGGTAGGTATCATGCGTGTGCGGGCATCGCTATCGTCGCCATAAACCATGAGTTGGTCTTTGACGCCTAATTTTTTTTCAATGATGGCTGCAAAACCTTTTGCCATCGCAGGTTTGAACACCATGAATTCATCGGGTGAAATGCCGCCCTGTACAATGGGTTCACCCAGTCCATAAGCGCCGTTGATCACTACCACGTCTTTGAAACCGCTCTCGGTATCGAGTGAAAAAGCCACACCCGAAGCGGCTAAATCTGATCGCACCATTTTCTGTACACAGACAGAGAGGCCCACATCAAAAATGTCGAAATGAAACAGGTGGCGGTAACTGAGGGCGCGGTCGGTAAATAGCGAAGCGAAACAGTTGCGCACGGCATCGATCAGTGCAGCCGGGCCGCGCACATTGAGAAAAGTTTCCTGCTGTCCGGCAAAACTCGCATCAGGCAAATCTTCGGCAGTAGCCGAAGAGCGCACGGCCACATCGGTGCCGGTCTGGTTGTATTGTTTGGATAGTTCTTCGTACGCAGCAATGATGCGATGACTCAGCTCATGCGGGAATTTGGCATTACTGATGGCGTTGCGGATACGCGAGCCGCAGCGGCGCAACGATTCCACATTGTCAAAATCAATATTGGCGATCTCAGACCTGATCATGCTTTCCAGTTTGCTTTCATCCAGAAACTGCCGGTAAGCAACGGTAGTGATCACGAAACCACCAGGTATTTGAATGCCCAGAGGAGTGAGGTGTTGCAACATTTCACCAAGGGAAGCCGCTTTGCCACCCACCAGGGCAATATCTTCCAGACCTACTTTTTCCAAAGGCAGTATAATAATACGTTCGGCCATAAGCAATTGTTCTTTGATAGAAGTATTTCCGGGTCAAAATTTTAGCGAATCTGCCAAAGCCGTCACATTTTTTGCCAGGCTAGAAAAAAAAACTAATTATTGTTAGTAAAACCGATAATTTTACGGTCACTGCACAAGAAAAAGTCCCCTAACCGTTAAAATGTCTTTTATGTCTTACGTTTTACAGGAGGACGATGTCCGCATTTTGCAGTTATTACAACATGATGCCCGATTTACCGTCAAGGAAATGGCCGATAAGCTGGGCAAATCTGCTACACCTGTGTACGACCGGGTACGCCGTTTAGAAAGAGAAGGGTTCATCAGGGGATATGTAGCTATTCTCGACAAAACCAAGATCGAGCGATCCCTGGTTGCCTTTACGCATGTGCAGTTGAAAGAACATTCCAGCGATATGCTGAATGCTTTCAAGAACGAATCGAGCAGGTTCCCTGAAGTAATGGAATGTTACCACATGACGGGGGAGTATGATTTCATTTTAAAGATCACGCTCAAAGACATGAACGAATACAACGATTTCATCCTCACCAAACTGGCTACGCTACCTAATATCCGCACCGTACAATCTTTCTTCGTGTTGTCGGAAGGAAAAGTGGAAACAGCGTATCCCTTGCATTGGCAAGCAGGGAAGAAAAAATAAACAGTTTGGTAATTGATCAGAATTTTGATCTGTATAATTGCCTAAATATGCAAAATATAGGCAGCGGCCGATTTGGCTTTCTCGGTTAATTGCTTGAACAAGTACTCATCATTCAGTAAAATGTTCAACCAGCTTTGGATAAAAGCTGCATGATTATCAATGGTATGAGAAAGGGTACCTGCAACCATACTTAAGCAAGCCGCAGCACATTCTGCAATGATCTCTTCCTTTGCCTTGTCTTTTTTACTGAAAATGCTGTTGTCTCCCGGAATCACCGGACGGTTGAGCCGGCTGTTGTGGGCCGTGCTGTGGGCCATTTCATGAAAAAGGGTCCCATAAAACAAATAGTTGCTTTGAAACATCGATCGATCGGGCATACAAACTGTATCGATTTCTCTTTGATATATAGCCAAATTGCCGCCGATTTTGAGCAAAGGCGGGTGCGGCATATTCCTGACAATGGTTTCACAGCTATCAATGCTTGAGAAAGTTGTATTGAGGTTAAGGCCTGGTTTATCAGACCAGCCAGACTGCCAGGGTAATTTTCCTTTGTGCAACTGGCCTTCTATCTGTTGAATGACCGGATCAAAATCAGCAATAAGGCGATTCATAATGAGTGAATATTGTTAGGTAGGTTAATGGTGCTGTATCGCTTCCCGGAAACATAAATGAACGACTGTTCTGGATGGGTTTCTTCCAATGCTTCCAGGTCTGCTGCTGAAAGCTGCAGGTCATTGATGTTGTCTATGAAAACAAAGTCATAGGTTGAAAGGTCGTGAGGTAATCCGGCAGCTATATATAGTTTGGGATGTCTGATCTCCACATGCTGTATTTTTTGTTGAAAAGCGGGATCGGCTTCAGCTTTCGCTGTATGAATGTATAAAACCGTTCCATGATTACGGGCCAGATAAGCGGCCAGCTCCAGCCATGTATCCTGTAAATTCAATGTCTCAAGGTCTGCTTCTCCCAATTCCATGCTGCTGGTTACCCGTTCATCAAGGCCTGCTACACGATACTCATCTTCATTTTCGCCATCTAATTCATCTTCATATTCATACTCGTCTTCATGATCATAGGCGATGGCTTCCAATCCATTCAACTCGGCTTTGCTGATCTCCAATATTGTTCCGCCATCTTTGCCGGTGAATTGCTTAAGGCTGCGAATGACAGATTTTAACTCGCTGGCATAAGGATCTTTGTGGGGGATGCGTAATTCAGGATAAATTTTGAGAATCTTCGAGAGCAGGAGTCGCGCCTCTTGCTTAACGCCAGGTCTTCCGCGCAGGCTAATGAATTGCTTAATCAACCGAACGACACGCAATAACTTCTGATCCTTGACCAATGGCCGTAAATCTTTCAAGTCAGCTGGATCTACATCGAAAGACGTTCGTGCAGATGAGTGATTGAAAAAATTAACCAGCCTGTTCTGTATCAGCCTTATACTATCAGCGTAAAGGGATGATTGGCGTATCTTCTTTTCAATGATGGCCTTTTGCAAAGCATTGATAAAACCGAGTAACTCTTCCTTTTTCTTGTGTTTACCAGCGAGATTCACAAAACGCTTGATAAAGCGTAATTCTTCCGGGACGGGCTCTGTCTGTTGCAGATTCGTTTTTCTTGGCCTGTTGGCAGGCCGGCGTCTTCTGTTGGTATTTGTATTCATATGATTATCTTGCTGGAGGAGGAGGAGTATAATAGTTAAGCCAGTTGAGTAAAGTATCTCTCATGTCTATATTGGAAGCGAAACTGGGAGAAGTTACTTCTGTATAATTGACATAAATATCCCGCAGGGGGTAGCCCAGGTCCAGTTTTACGAAGAGCGTACCGATCGCCAGCACTTCCTGAACGGCTGCTTTTCTCACAAATTTGTCTCCTGCTTCGGACTGGATACGCACAAAGTCGATGTCGTTGATAAGCCGGTAACTCATGGTATTTTTTTAAGTGCGAAAAATTTACCGCTGCATCAAAGAATGGATGAGGATACCGGCAGCGATGCACAAACCGGCTCCGGCTATTTTGCTTTTGTTCTTTTGACGCCGGTACTGTTTCTGATAGAAATCTACCTGACCTTGCAACACCTGCTGCTGTAACAGGGCAGTATCCAGTGTTGTTCTGAATAAACGCGAAATGGATTGTTCGGCCTGGATCACAGAATCCCTGTTGGTTACCTGCAAGCGAAGTTGGGCTGCTACGGCTTCATGCAGGCTGTCTTTTTGTGCGTCTGCTGCCAGGAGCGTTCTTACATTCCGTTGCAGGGAATCACAATCCCTCAAAGCGCCAATGGTATCTGTTACAGGACTGTCCATAGGCTGCCTGTTGAGCAGGGTATAAATTTCCTGTTGCAGGTTGTTGGTTTGTCCTTTGGCAACTGCAAGCGCCTGTTCTGTACGTTTTAATTGGCCGGTCAGCATTAGGTTGTGAGTGTTAAGGGAATCAACCCTGGCTTGCAAAGGAGTGGTGGCATTGGTCAGCTCACGGCGTATGGCCTCCGGTGGTTTAACGGTAATAGATGCAGCAGGGGCAGGGTGTTGATTGCAGCCGATGAAGCGAAAAGCTATGTAACAACCCAGTGCAAAGCCAAACCCCAACAACAGTAGGCGGATGTATTTAGCGGTAATCATAAAAAAGATTTAAGGATGAAGTATTAGCCATTGCCGGGAGCCTGTTCATTTCCACTGGTTCTTCTTTCAATAGAATAACCAAAACAACCGGCGCCTACCAGGCTTACAAAAGCATAGAACATGAATTCAGGAATGGCAAACCGGAAAAACTGTTGTGCAATCCAACTGATGATGATCATGGCAATGAAGACTGCGATACAGAGTTCCCGTAAGGAATAATTGTTGTTCTTGTCTTTGAAGAGTTGCTGAATGAATGTTTTCATAAGATGATTTTTAAGATGATGGATCTAACAAGAGGAGGGTAACGATGCCGGCGCCGAGGAAGCCCATTCCGAACACCAGTTTTTTTTTGTGCTCCGGATCAGCGCCCGCTCGTCGATAAGGGTGTACGTAAACTGGTTGCCATATAAGCTGCGATGCCTTTCGCAGAGCTGCATGAAGAAAGCAAAATCACCGGCATTGGCAAATACCTGGCAGCCGGCAGAGTACTTGTCAATGTATTTGGTAGTGCCATAATCGGCGGCGTGGTGGATGTTAATACCAAACATGCCGGTTTCCTGCCATCCGTTCATGAAGTCGAGAACGGCTTTTCGCTGATAGTCCCTGATCACGGTTACCGGATTTTCTTGCACCAACGCAGGGTATAATCCTCTGTGTAACCCAATCTTGTAAGAACGCAAATACTGGCCGTGTTTCAAAATGGCTGTGCCGTTCGGATCTAATGGGTTGAGTAACCAATAAGTGCCCGGATCGGTGGTGGCACGAAACTGGTGCGATTGCCAGGCTCCATTCTCTTTGGTGTACGATACAAAAATAGTGTCATCGAAATTGTTGGGAATGGTGCTGTTTGCACGGATACCTACAATGTTGAGTTCATACGGCCTGCTGAATATATTGAAGCCATTCTCCTGTAAGACTGCATGAACATTATCAATGGAATACATAAGACGACGTTTAAATGCAACGGATGCTTTTTTCAGGTACAAGGAAATAATCACCTGCATTTTCAAACAGGCAATAGTTCAGGTGCCTGCAAACCTCATTGCCCAGTATCATTCTGGCCGGCACATTGACCTTGTGATGCGTATTGATCCATACTACGGTAGGTTCAATGGTGATGATACCGGAGCCTCCATAACCTGCTAGTGACCATTTGTCATTGTTTTTATCATACTGCAATCCCATAGTTCCAAACAACATTCGTAAGTTATCTATCTGAGATTTTTCCTTGAACGCATTGAACATACCGCTCAACAGGGATATCCTGCCGGAAAAACTTCTCGATTTAAAAGCGGCATTGGCAACTTTATAATCGTCGGCATTTTTTAGTTTTTGCAGCAGGGGAACGGCTTTATGATAATCGTTTGCCTGGGCAGCATCATAGAGATCGCTGCCTATTTGCCGCATATTACTGCCAGCATTAGCAGTCAATATATTGAACATATTTTCATCGATAATGGCAGAGGCTATGGCGCCTTGATTCTTTAATTTGTTCAGCGCTGTCTGGGTTTCGTTCCCAAAACTTCCATCGGCGCCATACCTGGGCAGGATGCTTTTTCCGTATTGAGCTATTAAGGCCACTTGCAGCTGCTTTACTTTAGGCCCCCTGCTGCCTTTTTTAAGCGGGAAGTCGCTGGATGTTTTTAATGAATCAGCCGATGATTGATCAGAAGTACTGATGTTGTCTGCCGATGTGGTATATGAAACAAGCCGGTGAGATTTATGTGTTATGGAATCGGTGATGGTTGCGGGAGTACTTGAAGGATGATTGCCTTGGTATAAAAAATTGTTCACTTCATCATCCGGCTGGGTATTGGATGGTTGTTTTAACTGGCTCTTGTGCAGTTTCTTCCATCCCCAAACCCCTAGCACCACCAGGCCGGCGACCGCTCCTAGCGCAATCCATTTGAGAGCAGGCTGCTTATGATGTTGTGCAGATTGCTTATGATGATCGGGATTCTCCGGTATTTGTTTAGTTTTCTTTTTCATTTTGTTGCTTTGACTTAATAATCCGGTTTACTGCTGATGATATCCAAATGATTTTTTTGCCAGAAATGCCACCACACTTCACTTTTATAATCGCTCTCCAGATCGCTATGGTACAGCGCTTTATAGGCAGCTACCACTTTTTTGTATTCGTATTTGCTGGGGATCTCGTTGAATACAGTTTCTACAGCCCCGTTGTCATTGGAATTATACAATCCATAATGGAGTTTAAAAGCATCGCGTAAACGACGGGCCCATCTTTTGTATTTTATATCCTTTGTATCGAACGCTGCTGTTTCAGGCTTGGCATTCACGAGCAGTTGTATCTCATCATATTCGGTGCTCTTTAGATTGATTTTCATATCCCTTATCATGCTTCTGCCGGGGAACAGACGAACATAAGAATCATTCACCTGTCTGAATACCTGTTTGGAAGGGATGTCTTCAATGATCTGCCTCAACATAGCTATATCGGATCTCCACCAGCCATAGCCATCGTTTTCAAAAGCCATTTTTATTTGCTGTGCATACAATGCCGGTTCACCTTCATCCAATGCTTTTTTTTCCTCTTCATCCGCTCTTTTTTGTAAAATCTTTTTTCGAATATAAAAGTAGGCCACCGCCAATCCGACCGCCCCCAGTGAAAACCCAATCACTTTCCATTTGGTGGCATTTCCTTTAGACCCCGTTTCAATTACAATATCATCAGGCAGGTGTTGCTGCATAGTCAAGGATTTTATTACACGCCTAAATATCTTTTTGCCAGCGCTGTTTTTACAGGATCATGCTCTACAATAAAGGCAAGCCTGTTAAGTTCCTGTACAGTCAGGCATGAAACAATGGTTACAATTGCCTGCATCTTACTATCGGCTTCAGTTTCAGTGGGCGCTATGATATTGATGTCGTATTGGTAAGTGTCCATGGTATCATTTAACGGTAATGTCCAGTAAATCGGCTACGGTTTTCAATTGTTCAGGCTGTTGTGCAAAACGGTGCAGGATGTCCATGACAACTATCAGGTCCTGTTCGGCGAATACAGATTCGAGCTGTTGTAAAATATGCGTATAGTGGTGCTGTGCTGTGTCGGGAGCAGGCGGTCTTTTTTTACTGAAGCTTGCTTTTTCATCTGCTATTGCGGGCGCCTGCAATGCTGGCGCAGCCAGTCCTGCCAGGCCCAACTGTTCCAAAGCGCCCGCATGTTTCTCGGCCAGCCTGCCCAGCATCGCTGCGCCCAGGTCGAGCAGGTCGATGTTTTTCAATTTGTATTTGGCATCGTTAGCCAGATCCAGCTTTTTCTCCAGCGTTTCAATATAAGTTTCGGCTTCTCCCAATTGCTTCCTGGTTTCTGTCAATTCTTCTTTTGTGCGGTTGAGCTCATGTTCTTTATCGCGCGCGTCCAGTTTCTCGCGGATAACATTGTCCATCTCACCGAGTCCATTCAGCGAAGAGTTTGTTTTGAGCGGTTTAAGGTAAAAGCAGTACTGGTCGTTGCGCGGCGACAGGTTGGAATTGTAAATCAGGATGCGGATCTTTTCTGTATTCTCGTTTACATAATACTCATAACTCTCAAATTGTATGGGGTCTTCGGTCTTGGGCACTACTTTAAGGGTGTCAACAAAAATTTCATAAGGACGAGGTTGATTTTTCTGCGCCATATCTTCCAGGAAGTACTTGAGCTTGTCTATCTTAAGCTGATCGAAATTATCGTTGGTGATCGCCATGGATAATGGTTTAATATTTTGGGATGACCTGGATCATACGCAGGTGACTGGTAAGGGCAGAAAGGTTGGTAATGTTGAGAAAGCCCCGGTGTTCGTACTGGAGTTCATTGATGTTTTCTTCTGACAGATCAAAAAGCCCCATTTTACTTTCCACGCGTACATCATCGGGAGGTTCCACCAACAGGAACAGGCTGTTGGGTACCTGTAATATCCGCTGTTCCCCCGGTTTGAGTTTGAGATGCCGAAACCGTAAGTGATAATTCTTGCAATATCCTAACTCCGTCATCCGCCTCGGTATGTATTCGAGGGCAAGTGCAGTGGTCATGATGCTTTGTTTTTTGTGTGTTGCCTACTTTGATCCATAAGTAAACATTGATTGCATATTGAAAAGACAAACCGCCCGGATCATGGTTGTCACGGAACCATCCCTCTATTACCCGGAGTCCTTCATGGATGTGTATGTTCACTGCCGTTTTCTTAGAAGACTGAACCCAGGGCATGGAAGGCCAGAGATAAGCGCCGATCAGATCGCCGGGTAATAGACCGGGCGCTTCGTACATGATTTCTTTTTCAAAAAAAACATCGGCCGCACTGCCCGCGCTCAGGGAAAGGTCTCCCAATTTTAAATTATTGCTTACACGAAAGGGCGCGCTGAAATCAAAGCTGGGTGCAGCGGCATATGCGGGCGTTGCCATACTACTCGCAGAAATCACCCAGTACATGCCGGTCTCAATGGCGCTGATGCAGATAGCGTCGTCCGGCAAGACGATCTGAAAATACTGTGTCTGATTCGGATACGTGATCGTTAATTGTGTAACAATGATTTCTTCGGTTACCATGATATGGATCATTTGAATTGCTGCCTTCAGGATGCATCGGCCACTTCGCAATCGAGGTAAAGTGATACGGTGTAGGGAGCGAAATCCAGTACATTGTTGCTGTCCAGGTAATCTATTTTGATCTGCCCGTTGCCCGGGTCTTTTTCGCCGAGCAGGTAATACCGGTCATTCGGCGATACGTTGATGCCCGACATCAGCAGCTTACTCTCGTACTTATCGGGAAAGATCTCATCGCGGTTGATGGTGATCTTTTGCGATCCGCGGTAGTACAGCATATCGTCGCGGTTGGAAGTCAGCAATAACCCATACAGCAGGGTCACAGTTTTGTCCAGTTGAAAAGTGGAAGAGATCAGTTGTCCGGCTGTGGCCACGCTGATATCGAATCTTTTTTTTACTCTCTGGCTCATAATTGAATTTTTAAAAAGGGGCGGGAGACCTTACGGGGTCACGCCGCCCTTGAAAAGAACCAACAACCTTACGGGGTTGTAATGGTTCCGTGCATACCGGCAAAGAGATAGCTGTTGGCAGGGATACCTGTTATGGTGCCCAGTTCAACGGTCAGTTCAATGAGTACATCGTCCTGGATCAGCCTGGGGTTGGCCAGTTTATAATAACCCAAGGGAAGGTTGTGAAAAGAAGCTGTTTTGAATACGATATTACTGGTTTCAGGGATCAGCTGCTTTTTGTTACAGGTGAGACTGAATTCCCCGTTGGCAATGGCCGGGAAGGTTTCCAGCCCTGTGAAATTGGTGGCCATGGAACTGTCAACCGTAGCATCGGCAGCGGTACCGGCAAGCAGGAAAATACCACTTACGAGGAAAGCCTGGTTCTTGGGGAGTTTTGCATTGGAAATGTTGCGAAGCCCGATCTGGCGATCATCCTGTGGCTCGTACATTTTGATGGTTTTGGAATTAACCACTTTGATAGAATAAATCACGGTGTCTGCCAAACGCAGGGTTCCACCGGCCAGGCCTTCTTTGATATAAGAGGGCAGTTCAGCAAAGAACTTTTCCATTTCAGCGCGAGAACCGCGGCTGGGGATACCGGCGTACGCCATTTTATTAATGGTCCTTTGACGCTGAATCGGGTTCATTCTTCGCAGGGCGCCCATCAATTCTTCATTGTTGACTCCGTCTATGCCAACCAGGGCCCCCTGGTTGTTGTATTCATCAACCCCTTCCATTAAGTTTAACATAAATGCATGTTTAAAGTGTGTGAGAATTTTATTTTCAGTATAATTTTTCTTCAGGATGTTCCGGTATTGTAGTTTCTACCGATTTATCGCCATTCAATCCCTGGAACTCTGCGGCAGCATCGCTGAGTTGATTTTCGATGTCGTCGAGTCCTTTCAGGTCCAGCGGTTCATCCGGATTCGCATTCAACGCCGGATCATCATTGTTGCCATTGACTGTGTTATCTTCTGTCATGGGTACAGCAGCCATGGGCGTTTGTATTTCATCCGGTTCATCAAGGCCCTGGATTTCATTAGTGGGAGCAAAATTGAAATATTGAATTTCTCCAAAGCCACTTGTGGCGGCGGTCACTGCGGGAGGAGTGGTTGCTGTGTTATTGTTGGTTGTAGCGGTGGGTTTGAAGAATTTGTCGATGAAAAGTCTGTGTATCAAAGACTGTTTAAAAGCCATTAAACGTTCTTTGGCGCCTTCGAGTGATTCATCTGGGCCATTAACGGGTGAGTTGATAAGTGTAGAACCTCCATATGCAATCATTCCCACGCCCAGTATTTTGATCAGTTTGTTATCTATATAATGGCCAAGTGCAGAAATGCCTAAGCCTGCATATAAACTAGGTCTACCTATCCATGCGGCGCCAAGACCACCAGCCAGGCCACCTATGAGTAAGTCTACAGATGTGGCGAGAAGAGAGTGCGGGATGTTGCCTTTTGTCTCTATAGCCAGGTCATATTTTTTATGAGCTATTATATCCTCGGTATGAGTTCGCCTTTCTGCGGCCGTTTCGTATCGATTGAGTGTGGGTGCTGCGATCATAAGAAAGTATTTGAATAAGATGAATAGGGTTAAAGCAGTTCTACTTCTTTTTTATAGCCGTAGTTTTTTTTTCTTCGGTTGTTTTTACGAGGGATACCAGAAACCGGTAGTTGAGGTGTTGGGGTTTGTTTCTTGCGTGTTGCTAAAAGAATGATGGCGCCTACAGCTAATATTCCTGCTCCGATCATAATAGGCTTTTTATTTTTATCCCAGAAACTTGGCGTTGCCGGTGGCGGCGTGGGAGATGACGGTGTGTCGACAGTTGGATTGGTAATGTTGAATGCATTGGCAGGCAGGCTGCTGGTTTTGATTGCTTCCGGTGCGGCAGATGCCGTATTTTTTTCTGTAGCAGCAGATGCTTCTTCATTTGATACTTCTTCAGTTACAGGAGGGGGACTTGATTTGGCAGGTGCTGCAACTGGTGCGGTGGCAGCATCAACCTGCTTTGCTGTTTTTTGTGGCGTCGTATTTGTTGCTGTTTTGGCGGCATCACTGCTTGCAGCATTACTGGTATTGTTGCTGGTATCGGACTTGTCCTGGGTGGTATCGTTGCTGCTGCTGTCAGATGTTTTATCGGAGGTATCAGGCACAGATGCTCCGCCATCGTTGCTTTGAGATTTAAACAGCGGCCCGATTGATTTCAATAAAGCAGCCAGTGTTGAAACAGCGGCCATGGCGGCGGCCACCGTAACAGCGCCCAACGGTTCACCCGCTTCATCAAACCCTTCGAAGCCATTGAAGGTAGTAGGGTTCTCTACATAATATATATCGGGGCCTAATAATTGAACAAGCGGGGTATTTTCGTCCATGCCCTCCAGCACTTCAACAGCAGCAAGATCTATTTCCCCAAGGCCTTCAATACCATGTAAAGGAACCGGCCGTTCTTTTATGGGTTTGCCGTTGCTGTCTTTCATTACTTTACCATCCGGCCCTTTTTTCTCCACGGGTTTATTGCCGTTACCAGTGAGGATGGCTTTCTTCAGGTTGGCGGGATTACCGCCTGCTCCATTGAAAATGCTTTCCAGCTTCTGTTTTACTTTCAGCAGCTTCTTGAATTTACCGGGAATGATTCCTTTCTGCGTGGCTTGTTCAGGTGTAAGGTAGGCCCACCTCAGTTTTCCTGCCACATCCATTATATTCAGTTTCATTGCTGCGAGCAAGCCGTTGCGTAACAAGACTGTAACCGGATTGAATTTGTTGATTACATGCAATGCCTTGGAGAAGAAACTGCCCATGGGCTGATCAGAATTGTCATGATAGTGAGCGCGGTTCTCATCGTCGTCATCCACAGGCGCAGGAGGAGGAAGCAGCAACGGAACAGGCTGTGCTTTTTTCATTGAACTGTTTTTTCTAAGTCGGTAGTCGGCCATATTACGGAACAGTAAATGGCCAAGCCCTTCGATATCATGATTGCTGTCGGCTCCGTTCAGAAGAAGCTCTTCTCCATAAAGCGGGGTGGTATCAACACCGTTTAAATATTGCAGATCCATAGGATAATCTTTTTTTTCACTGAAGGGCGCTTCGTAGTTAAAGTGATCGGTTACACAGTCGATCGTTATATAAGCGCCGTCTTTACAGGGAATGATGGGATAGATGTGCTGAAAATAATCTTTGTAGTATTTGGTGATGCGGTAACAATGGGGAATGCGCAGGTTGGTGAGTACGGTGGAGATGAATACGGTATAACAATCGCAATCCACGCCATCAAATCGGTCGCGCCAGGCCCTTGCAGGACTGCGGATCTGTTCAAAGCCTTCTGCATCTTTTTTATAATTGATGTGTTTATAGATGAAATGCCAGATGTTGCGGCAAGTAGCTTCCAATGTATTGCCCCGCATGGCTTCCGCAAGAGATCTTGTGTGGCCCAGGGTAGCCATCACCACTCTGGGAATAAAGTCAACCGTATGCTGCACATTGGCTTTTTCACGTATGGTATAGATCAATCCAGTAGCGCGCGGGAAGAACTGGTCGTATTCCCTGCCGCTGGCGATGGTCCTTTTTTTCCTGGCTATCATGGCGCTTGCTGGTTGAATTATAGTTTGAGAGAAATGGTTTTGGTTCTTTTGTAAGGGATATTTGCCAATCCCCAGAGAAATGGCACCGAAGTGTGCATGACGGCATCTGCCGAAACAGTTTCTTTATTCATGATCCTGCTGATGATATCGGGTATGGACATTAAAATATTGATGACAGATATTCCAATTTTGATATTGGGGATGGTGATCTTTCCTTTGCCAGGTAAATCAATCATCTGGTTCAATGCTTCTGAGCTGCCAATGGGTATATTGTTATAGTGGATGGCGATATAGGGAATGTTGAACTTGAAATCATAGGGAGTAGGATTTTGGATCGTCAGGTCGAACACAATGGCAAAACCAAAGGCATTGATATGTGTTATTTTAGGAAGCGTAGTGAAAATATCCACACTTCTCATCTGGTTGTATTTCCATGCCATCAAACCCAGGCCGGTACCCAATGCGAGCGCTGATCCACCTAAAATTTTTTGTCCATTTGTCATGATTTCTTTTGTTTGTGCCGGCTGATATGATCTGCTGTGATCTTGCACCCGAACCAGATGGCTCCACCAATCAATGCTTTGAGCGCGTAATCCAGCAATCCGCTGTAATCCAGGTTGGCCAGCAGGATGGTGGCAGTTAAAAAAATATTGGAGCCGTCTCGTTGTTGGTCTGTTGGTCGCATGCTTGCATGAATTTTAAATACCAGGACGCTGTCAGGCAGCTTGTTTGGCAGAAGGGTGAGATACGTGTACGGCTAACTTTTTAGGCAATCCGAACTGGTCAATCATGAATTCCACCTGGTTAATGGAATAAAACTTACCCGTTTTGCAGCTCAGTTCATCAGGATGACGAGACATCCATCGTTTTAATGTTTGCGTGTTGATGTCAAAGATGGCTGCCAGGTCTTTTAACCGGTAAGGTTTGATGATCAGGTTCCCCTGTTCATCGAAATACTGTTTGATGGCGTGTTTGCTCATAGGTTATTGGATTTTAAACTGCCAGTTGGCGCTGAATGCTGTCAGCAGATCGAGGAGTTGTATTTCTTTGCGTTCGATGAAATAACTGCGCCAGTAAAGGAAGTTGCTGGCGGTAGGTTCCTGGCTTAATTCGAGTACAGCTTCTGCGAGGGCTTTGATTTCTATTTTGTGTCCCGGAACAGCATGACGGATCATGGAGATGGACTCCAGCCTGCGTGCTGCGGTAACATAACCGTTGGTACTGTATTTCGAGAACCAGTAGGAGGGCAACACATCTTTGTTTTCGGGAAACAGTACTGTTTCATTCCTGGCCAGGATGATGCGCTCGCAAAACTGTATGAAAGCTTTGCTTGTGTTGGCCATTGTTGACAGTTCGGCACAGATCAGTTGTTTGACTGTTTCCTTTTCGGCCCCTGAAAAAATACAATGATTCCATAAAGCAGTGTACGCGAATAGCCAGGCAGCATCTACCAGGTCCTGCATAGGGCTCCTGCCCATCAGCAATCCCCGGATGATGCTGAAGGAAGGTGTTGTGCTTTTGCCGGTGTTAACTGCTGTTGTTTTCATGACTGCGCTTGTGTTACACAAACATAGTATGAGCCGCATCAGCACATGAACCGGGCGGGCGCAAGAAGGTACGCTCAGGTCTGAAAAGGCGAAGAAAGGACCAAAATATCTTTTAATTGTTTGTCAGACATTAATGGCTTTTGCAGCGCATTACAGACAATTCACCGTTCTTCAATTCGAGAAGGTAATCCTAACTTTTCAAAGATGATCTTTACCTGCAAGGCTGTATAATACAGACCCTCTCTTTCCTGGATTGCTGCACGATGTGGCTTGAGCCAGCGGTTCATTGTTTTTTTAGATACACCATAAATACGCGCCAATTCAGAGGGCGTATAAGGCCTGATTTCTGTTACATAAGGAATCTCATTCATGGGAACTCGGATTTAGTATTTGATTTATGGATAGACAAGAACAGACACATGAATTATTAGGTGATTAACCACGGGTTAACCACAGACAAGTACACTGAATGACCAGCAAACTGGAATTTAATGAGGATCTATTATGAAACACTATATAGATCAGATACAGACAGGAGGGTAAATAACGCTATCCTAATTTAAGATAGATTTTTATATTTAAATTTTTTCTGATTTAGTTTTTTGTTTTTTTTAACACTCTATTCTTTTTAATTTAATACAAACTCGCAACGGTTTGGCAACGAGCTTTTTTTGTCTTAATTTCATATGAGAGGAAATTAATAGTCCCCTTGAATACCCCCGATTCACAAGATGAAGAAGCGCTTTTACAAGCGGTAGCAAACGGAGATGAACAGGCTTTTGCCAGGTTGTTCACCCGCTATTATCATTTTTTAGGCAGACATGTTTTCAGGCTTACCCGTTCTATGGAAATGGCCGAAGAGATTGTGCAGGACGTGTTTCTGAAAATATGGATGAGCCGCGAAGCGCTGGAAGGAGTCAATCATTTCCGATCCTACCTGTATGTCATCTCTAAAAACCATGCACTGAACGCCTTAAAGAAAAAGGCAAGAGAACAGGTAAAGCAAAAAGTCTACCAGGGAGATGTGAACAATGCAGCAACCGTTTCAGCTACAGATGAAGTGGAAGGATTGTATTATTCCCTGATCGACCAGGCTATTGAAAGGTTGCCTGCACAACAACAAAGAGTGTATGTACTCAGCCGAAGACAGCAGAAGAAATACGAAGAGATTGCAGCAGAAATGGGAATTTCCCGTGAAACCGTTAAAAAATACCTGCAACTGGCTACGGTTGCCATCAGCCATTATGTTCGCTCACATATGGACCCGGCTTTGATTGCCTTGCTGTTGCTGGCGCCTGTTTTGTATGATCCTGCCTGCCTGAATTAAATAGTTGACAAAAAAATCATTGTACACTAGCCCCTTTTTGAAATCCTGGTTGTCTTCTCTATAAAGATATTTTCGTAACAGTAAATTAACATGCTGTGGCCAATCATCGACTGGAGTATTTATTCAACCGCTATTATACCCAAACGGCAACGGATGCCGAGGAAAAGGAACTGATGGAGCTCGTTGGCCAGGGGCAGCATGATGTGGAATTAACCGCATTGATCCGTGGCGCATGGGAACAAACAGCTGAAACAGAAGAAGCTTTTTTTGCGCCTGAAAAAGGGCGGGAACTGTTGCAAAAAGTGCTGAAGCGCGCGCCGGAAGAACAACGCACAGGGGTGGTTTACCTGCTGCGTCGCATGGCAGTAGCGGCTTCCATATTACTGGTGATAGCTGGCACTTATTACTGGTACCAGCGTACGCATAAAAAAGAAAATGCATCACCTGTTCTGGCGGCTGCACGCAATATTACCCCCGGGCGTACAGGAGCCGTACTTACCTTATCTACTGGTCAACGTTTGGTATTAGATAGTTTACAGGACGGAACCGTAGCAGTCGACGGTCAGGCAGAGGTATTGAAAACTGCCGGTGAGATCCGGTATCGGGGAACCAATGGCAACGAAAAGGTCTATAATACCATTACCACAAACAAGGGGCGGCAATGGGCCCTCGTATTACCAGACGGTTCAAAGGTTTGGCTGAATGCAGCTTCTTCTATCCGTTATCCGCTGTATTTTACCGGCAGAGAGAGAGAGGTGGAAATAACCGGTGAAGCGTATTTTGAAGTGGTGCACAATGCGAAACAACCCTTTAAAGTTAAAGTTGCCGGCCAGGTGATTGAAGATGTTGGCACTGCCTTTAATGTGAATGCATATCATGATGAACCTGTTATCAAAACCACGCTCGTAGAAGGAGCCGTACGATTGGCACACCTTACAGAACGCATTATCCTGAAACCAGGTCAGCAGGCTCAGGTACAAACGAATGGTCGATTAACAGTGGTGCCCGATGCAGATGTGGACCGGGAGCTGGCCTGGCACAAGGGATGGTTCAGTTTTAGGCATACTGATCTTCCTGCCGTTATGCGGCAACTGGCGCGGTGGTATGATGTGGACATACGGTACGAACAAAACATACCTGCGGAAACTTTTTCCGGCGACATGGGAAGGAGCCTGAACCTGTCTGACGCACTGGATTTCATGAAGCAGATGCATGTACATTTCAGCATAGATGAGGGCAAAAGGCTTATAACAGTGATGCCCTGAAAATAAATATCCTAGATATCCTTTCAGAAGATCCAGTACCTGTTCTCCAGTAATTCAAAACAAAGCCGGTAGCGCTTGCGACGCTACCGACCGATGTTTTGGGTTACCCGAATATTACTTGTCCGGTAAGACAAACATTCTTAACCCAAAAACTGTACGAAATTATGACATTTCGAACCAAACTGTTCTGCGTGATGAAGCTCACAACGATGATCATGCTCGCAGGCTGCCTCCAGGTCAGCGCCCATGTGCATTCCCAGAAGCTGTCTTACAAAGCCAGGAATGCGCCTTTAGAAGAAGTGTTGACCCATATCAAACAACAGACCGGTTACCTGTTCATTTATAACGACAGGGATATAGCCAAAGCCCGGCCGGTAACCGTATCGCTCAAAGATGTTACAGTAGAAACGGCTCTGAAAGAAGTGTTTAAGGAACAGCCTTTGACCTATGAAGTACGGGGGAATAATGTAGTCATCATGGTAAAACAGGCTTCAATCGTTGTTGTCTTGCCAGCTACTCCGCCACGAGGCGACAGCGCCCTTACGTCTACCGATATACGCGGCCGGGTAGTAAATGAAAAAGGGGAGCCGGTAGAAGGGGTGAATGTACTGATCAAAGGTACAAAAACACGAACACAGACTAATGCGAACGGGGAGTTCAGTTTGTTGGGTGTTGCTGGCAATGCTACGCTTCTGTTTACGCACGTGAGCATGGAATCATTCGAGTATAAAGTGCAGAACGGGAACACGGCCGACCTTTACATCAAACTTAAAACAAAAACCACAGCCCTGGAAGACATAGCGGTGTTTATCAACACTGGTTATCAAAACATAACTAAGGAAAGGACTGTTGGCTCATATGCTCAATTAGACAGTATTGCCTACGACCGCCGTGCAGGTATGGGTATTATTGAGCGGTTGGACGGAACAGTAACGGGAGTCTTTTTCAATAAAAAGCCTGGCGCATCTGCACCAATTCAGATTAGGGGAGTCAGTACCTTGCTGAATCCGCTTTACTCGCCCTCGCCAGATCCTTTGGTGATCGTAGACAATTTCCCTTTTAATGGCGACATGAATGCTATTAATCCAAATGATGTAGCCAATATCACAGTGCTGAAAGATGCTGCCGCGGCTTCTATTTGGGGAGCCAGGGCAGGGAATGGTGTTATTATTATTACTACTAAAAAGGGAAAGTACAACCAGCCTTTTCATATCTCTGTGAGCTCTAATGTAACCATACAGGAAAAGCCAAATTTATTTTATGCACCTCGTATGAGCAGTTCGGAAGCCATTGATGTAGAGCAATTTTTGTTTGGTAAAGGATTTTATGATGCTGATCTTTCTAACACCAATAACTGGCCCGTGCTTTCTCCGGTTGTAGAAATATTGGCTAAACAAAGGACAGGCACGATTTCTGCGGCGGATGCTACTGCGCAAATCAATACACTCAGGGGAATTGATCTTAGAAATGAACTAAACCGCTATGTTTACAGACAAGCGGTTGCGCAACAACATTATCTTAATTTCAGTGGAGGTAATCAACTATTGAGCTATCAATTTTCTGCAGGATATAACAACAACTTACCCAATATTCAAGGCAGCAAAGGGGCGGATCAATATACCCTCAGTTCCAATGCTAGCTTCCGACCTCTTAAGGGGTTGGAAGTACAGGCAGGTATCAATTATAGCCATGGCACTGATAAAAGCTATCCATTTTCATTGCCCAAGTCTTATCCTTATTCGCAACTGGCAGACGCAAAGGGAAAGCACCAGGCAATACCTACAGAGCGAAGATTGGCTTATGTGGATACGGCTGGTGGAGGTATGCTCCTGGACTGGTATTACCGGCCTTTGGATGAGATTGGGTTGGCTGATAACAACCTTACGAATAGCTCTGTACGGTTGAACTTTGCTGTGTCTTACAAGTTAACCAGCTGGCTGAATGCTGAAGTTCGATACCAATATGTGGACCAGGCAGCCAATAATCGTAATTTTTACAGCCAGCAAACATTCAGGACACGTAATCTGATCAATACTTATACCAACTTGAACCAGAACAGCCAAAATTTGAGATATCCTGTTCCACTTGGAGGGATTTTACAATTGCAGAATATCACTCTCAATAGTCACAATGCAAGGGCGCAATTCAACGTCAATAAAATATGGAATGCCAAACATGCATTCACAGCTTTGGTGGCCGGTGAGATTTCTGAATCTAAGAGCACACAAAACAGTAGCCAATTCTATGGATACAACGATGCCACAGGAGTCTATCAATCAGATATTGATTACCTGAATTTTTATCCAATTTACGGAACACCTGACATGGCTACTGTTCCGCAAGGAGATATCTATACTGATGGCCCTTTTAACCGGATTGTTTCTGTGCTTGCCAATGCTTCTTATACTTATAACAATCGTTATACGTTTTATGCAAGTGCACGGAGAGACGGTAGCAATGTATTCGGAGTGAATACCAATAACCGATGGAAACCACTTTGGTCGATAGGGGCAAGTTGGGATTTCTCCAAAGAACCTTTTTACTCAATCAGTTGGATGCCCTCTCTTCGCTTGCGTGCTTCTTATGGATACATGGGCAACGTGAATAATTTCCTTTCCGGGTTGCCTACTATTCTTTACAGCGGTACTGCAACTTTTACAAATCTGCCGCAGGCACAAATACAAAATGCGCCGAACCCCAACCTGAAATGGGAACAGGTTCGGACGATCAATTTTGGATTGGATTTCAGTATGCTCAACAGCAGATTATCAGGAAGCCTGGAACTGTTCAACAAGAAATCAACAGATTTGATTTCTCAACTTCCTTTTGCGCCTACGAGTGGACTCACTGCTTATACAGTGAATGCTGCCAGTATGAAAGGAAAGGGGTTTGAATTGCAGTTGCATTCAAAGAATACTACAGGAGCCATAAAATGGGAAACCAATTTTGGATTGAGCTATGCTAAAATGATCGTTACCAAACTGTATAATGGGGGTTATAAAGCCAGTGATTTCATAGCCTACAATATAAATCCTGCGGTAGGCAAGGTTGCTTTCGGACTCTCAAGTTACCGCTGGGCTGGTCTTGACCCTGTTACGGGAGATCCACAAGGTTATTTGAATAAGCAGGTAAGCAAAGATTATGCGGCTATTTTCAACGACTCTATACAAAACCAGGTATTCCATGGGTCTGCTATTCCGCTCTATTCCGGTTATATCGGAAATGCCGTTACCTGGAAAAACTTTACGCTTTCTGCAAATATTACTTACCGGTTAGCTTATTATTTCAGAAAACCAACCATCACCTACTATGAATTGTTCGGCCTGACCAATCTGAGCGCCGATTATGAACAACGCTGGCAGAAACCCGGGGATGAACGTACTACCAATGTTCCATCGATGGTCTATCCGGGAAATAGTAACAGGGATGTTTTTTATGCCGGTTCGGAAATCAATGTGTTGAGAGCCGATAATATTCGCTTACAGGATATTCGTTTGCAATACAACTGGGCACCGAGCAGAACAACCAAAATGCCATTCAATTCAATTCAATTGTTTGCTTATGTGAATAACCTAAATCTGATTCTGTGGAAGGCCAATAAATCGGGCTGGGATCCGGATTTTTCAGGTGGTGCCAATCCATTTGCTGCACCGATACCTGTCACCTGGACCGGGGGTATCAACATAAATTTTTAACCCATGTTTTTTCACTGTAAACACAAGACAATGAAACTCACGATCAATAAATTAATATATGGTATTGGGCTGCTGATAGTAAGCTTTTGTTCCTGCTCCAAATACTTAGATAAAAAGCCATTAAAATCGCAAGTGGTTCCTTCCTCCTTAACCGATCTTCAGGCAATACTGGATAATAATGCTCGTACTACTCGCGGCGAAACTCCTGCTTTGATCGAAGCGCTGGCAGATAACTATTATATCACTACTGCAAACTGGCAAAGTATCATGTCTGGCCCCCTGGATGTTCAACAGGAAGCGTTGGATTATATATGGGACGGCAGCCCAACAACTACAACATCGTTAACAGATTGGCAAAGCCCTTATACCAACCCTGTCTATTATTCGAATGTTGTTTTGGATGTTTTGCCAAGAATACCTGCAACCGACAGTGCCAGCAATATACTTTGGAACACTGTAAAAGGATCTGCACTATTCTACCGTGCTTTTGCTTTCGAACGTTTAGCGCAAGTTTATTGCCGGCCGTATTCGCCTTCTGCTGCAAAGGATTTAGGGATTGTATTAAAACTTAGCGGCAGTGTTACTGAAGCAGTAAGCCGCTCAACGGTTCAGCAGACTTATGATCAGGTCATTAATGATCTGAAGATGGCGGCAGACTTGTTACCGATAACCAGTATTGCCTCTACACGACCTACCAAAGCGGCAGCTTACGGAGTGTTGGCACGTACGTACCTGGAAATGAGAGACTATGTGAATGCAGGCAAATATGCTGACCTGTGTTTACAGCAAAATAGTTCATTAATGGATTATAATACACAAAGTGGCCGTTTTCAACGGTTTAATATTGAAACAATTTATTATAGTTACCCCTTCATTGGAGACCTCGTTCGTTCAACAGCGATAGTTGACAGTGCATTGTATAATTCTTATGATAGTAATGACCTGAGAAAAACATTGTTTTTCCGTTCGAACGGAAACGGAACATATAAGTTTTATGGTAGTTATTTGGGAAGCCCCTATTACCCTTTTGATGGAATCACAACAGATGAAATGTACCTGATCCGGGCAGAATGTTATGCCCGGGCAGGAAATCTGAATACTGCCATGAACGATCTCAATACTCTGATGGTTAAAAGATGGAAAAATAACGGGACTTGGGTACCCTTTACTGCTACGGATGCCAATGATGCAAAAAATAAAATATTAACAGAAAGGAGAAAAGAATTGCTCTATCGTTGTTTGCGGTGGCCCGATATCAGGCGGTTGAATTTGGAAGGCGCCAATATTACATTAACCAGGGTCATTAACAATATTACTTATTCCTTGCCCCCAAACGACTCCCGGTCGGTTATGCTGATACCCCAGGCAGAGATCAACCTTTCTGGTATTGCACAAAACCCCCGTTGAGTGGCCTCATCTGATTATGCAGAACGGGACCGAATTAAGATTGTGATATAGTAATTATAAGAAAGAAAAAATGAAAACAATTATCAGATATTATTTCTTGTTGATCATCTTCCTGGTTTTTGTTCAAACCTCGTTATTCTCGCAATCGGCAGATGATGATGTGGCGTTGTATAAGAAAGCGCATACTGCTGCGGAACTGAAAGAAGGAGACAGAATGCCGGATATCCCTTTGGGAATGGTCATTAATAACCATACTGGAAAGACCCGATTTTCTCAATTCAGAGGAAAACTCGTGATCCTGGACTTTTGGACTACCTATTGCGGAACCTGTCTTGAACTGATGCCTGAAATGGAAAGGCTGCAAAAAACATTTGGAGACAGTGTCCAGGTATTTCTGGTGAACAGCGAAGAAACGCAGGCTCAAATAAATGAACGATTTAAAAGTTCCGGATTTAAATTGCCGGATCTGCCCTCCATCGTTGACGCTAAACAGTTGTATTTGCTTTTCCCTCATCCAATGGGCAACCCCAGTCATGTGTGGATAGATGGCAAAGGAATTGTCAGGGTGCGTGGCTCTCACTATAGTACTTATGAATCCAAAATCAGGGATTTGCTGGCCGGAAAAGCCATCTATAATATGAAGGATAACAACAGTACTGCCATATTTGATAAACGAATGCCCTATTATCAATTCCTGACCAAAACGAATACCAAACAGACTTTTTGCTCATTTTTCACTGCTCATAATAATGAGTATGCAGCTTTGACGGGAGGAAGAGTGGAAGGGATCAAAGACAGTGCTTTTGGTACAATTCGAAACACTTTTGTGAACCGGGAAGCAATAGAATTATATGCTGCTTTGTTCAAAGAGTCGTTACAAAATTTTACTAACAAAGTCATCTTGTACAATGGTCCACCTACACTTGGGTTTTCCTTTTTTGTTAAGGATACATTGAGATACACTTTTGAGTTCAATGCCCTGCATAAGGAAAAGGAACTAACGGACAAGGATTTTGTAAAAAGCCGCGTCTGTTACGAACAAATAACACCCATAAATTTAACCAATAAAGAACGAAAGGAATACATGCTGGAAGACCTGAACCGTTATTTCGGCGCTCTTTATGGGGCAAAAGGTGGATTGGAAAAGATAAAGATACCTTGCTTTGTTCTTGTTCGAACCACAAAAGAAGATAAGCTGGCCACACAAACCAAAGGGAGTGATTATAAAATAGAACCTATTACAGAGCGTGGAATGAGGCTTGTTCGTTATCACAACCGGCCTTTGAAAGAATGTATTGCAAGCGCATTACGTCAAATGATGGCTAACCCCCAAAACACTTTTACTCTTTTACTGGACGAAACTGAATACAAAAATAATGTTGATATAGTACTACCCGTCGAGCAGGAACTGGGGGATGCTCCTTTCGAAAAAATCAGGGAATCATTGGCCCCCTATGGATTGGATATTATCCAAACAGAACGGGAAATGGAAATGGTGGTGATACGGGAGAAAGATTATCAATCACCTAAATGAGTTTCCGTTCCGGTCAGATTGTTTCAAAATTTTTCAGCTGTAAATTAATCAGATTATTATGTTATTAAAAAATAAGCTGCTGTCATTGACAGCATGTATTTTTTTGTTCTCTTGTAGCTTTCTTCAAAAAGCATCGGTTCCCAAAAAAATGACGCCTGTACAGGTAAAGGGAAATACTTCCGCTGTAATTGATACCGTCCAAAAATCTGTTGCTAAGATAAAGCCTTATAAAGAAGTGATTACAGAAAAGGCGATCACTGTGAATGGACTTTTTAAAGTACATAAGGTAGAGGGCCGCTACTTCTTTGAGATACCCGATTCTCTCTTAAATAAAGATTTTTTAATTGTCAATCGAATCAGTCAGGGGCCGGCAGAGGGGCGGATGGACGCCGACTTTTTTGGTTATGCAGGAGATGAAATTGGAGAAATCGAAATACAATTTGCCAAGGGGGGGAATAATAAATTGTTCATCAAGGAGCTGTCTTATATAGAAAGGTCGAAAGACAGCTCGGCCAATGGTATGTATCATTCTCTACACCATTCGTCTCTTCCCACTATTATGGCTGCATTTGATGTCAAGGCACTTACACCGGATTCATCAGGTGTGGTCATTGATATGACCGACTACCTGGCAGGGGACAACGCCGTGTTTTTTTTTAACGCCAGATTTAAAAAGAACCTCCAATTGGGTGCATTGCAAGCCGACAAATCGTATATCCAGGAAATACAATCATTCCCAACTAATCTGGAAATCCGTACAGTGAAAACTTATCCGGCTCCGGCAGGAGATTATGCACTCACTTATGAACTCAACAGTTCCCTGGTGCTTTTGCCTGATCTTCCTATGAAGCCCCGCTTCGCAGATGAAAGAGTAGGTTATTTTGCAAGAGGATACAGAGATTTCGATAAACCAGCTGGTGTTGAAGGATCATACATGATTACACGCTGGCGCCTGGAACCCAAACCTGAGGACGTTGAAAGGTATAAAAAAGGAGAGTTGGTAGAGCCGAAGAAACCTATTGTGTATTATATAGATCCTACAACACCTAAAAAATGGGTGCCTTACCTGATGCAAGGAGTGAACGACTGGCAAAAGGCATTTGAAAAAGCAGGATTTAAACATGCTATATACGCACAGGAAGCTCCTGTTAACGATCCGGAATGGAATATCGATGATGCCCGACACAATGTCATTGTGTACAAACCATCTGCTGCTGCCAATGCTTATGGACCGCAAGTACATGATCCCAGAACTGGGGAAATTTTGGAAAGCCACATCGGCTGGTTTCATAATATAACAAAATTGTTGCACGACTGGTATATGATACAAGCTGGCGCTGTTGATCCCAGGGCAAGGAAGATGCATTTTGACGACTCGCTGATGGGGCAATTGATCCGCTTTGTATCGAGTCATGAAGTGGGGCATACGCTTGGGCTGATGCACAATTTCGGCGCTTCTTCAACGGTTCCGGTTGATAGTTTGCGAAGCAAGAAATGGGTGGAAGCCAATGGGCACACGCCTTCCATTATGGATTATGCGCGGTTTAATTATGTAGCGCAACCGGAAGACAGCATCGGTGAAACAGGTATTTTCCCCAGGATAGGGGTGTACGACGAATGGGCTATTGAATGGGGATACCGATGGTTGCCTGATCTTAAAGATCCGGATGCAGAAAAAGCTTTCCTGAACCGCTGGATCATTGATAGAACGGGTAAGGACAAACGCTTATGGTTTGGGGATCCGTCATTATCTTATGACCCACGCTGTCAATCGGAAGACCTCGGCGACAATGCTATGAAAGCAGGCTATTATGGCATCCGGAACCTGAAAATAGTGTTATCTCACTTGATTGAGTGGACCAGGGAGCCTAATAACAATTATGACAAATTGTATCAAATGCAGAAAGAAGTGATGGCCCAGTTCAAACGTTACCTTTTCCACGTTGTCAGAAATATCGGAACGGTGATGAAGACATCTAAAACAATTGAACAACCGGGACCTGTATTTGAATTTGTTCCCCGCGAAAGGCAAAAAGAAGCAGTACAGTTTTTACAAGATCAGTTGTTCACCACTCCAGAATGGACTGTGAATAAAGATATCTTTTCTCTAGTAGAAGGGAACGGTTACCTTAGGATACTTTTTTTGCAGAAAGAGGTGTTGTCGGCAGTGATGTCCTTAAATAATTTGGGTACTCTTTTATATTTTGAGGCCAATCACCCGACGGGGGCTTTTACACCAATAGATTTATTGCAAGATCTCAAAGCGGGCATCTTTCGTGAGCTCAAAGAATACCAACCAATAGACCTGTACAGGAGAAATCTGCAAAAAGCCTACATTGCGCAACTGGCTGCTCTCCAAAGTGAGATTGGCGAAACCCCTGAGAAACGATATGCCAATGTGTGGGGAAGTACCGATGTACTTTCCATTTTAAAAGTGCATATTCAAGAGTTGCTGAATGAAGTGACTAAAACCATTCCCCTGTATAAGGATAAGGTAAGCAGGATGCATTTGGCAGATATGCGTGATAGATTGAAACTGGCATTGGATATCGGCACAAAACAGACTGGAACACCCCAGCCTGCCAGGAACGCGGTAAATGAAGGCAATAATTGATTTATTAATAAACTGCTCTATGAAAAAATGGTATTTGTCAATATGTATTATCCTGTTGCACCTTGGTTTGCACGCACAAAATCCTGTTAGCTGGAAATATAGTGTTGTAAAAAAAGAAGATCAGATTTATGAAATACATTTAACAGCTCTTCTTGAAGAAGGCTGGCATGCTTACTCCCAAACCCAACCCGCTACTGCTGTTCCGATGCCTACCAAAATAAACTTCAATAAAAACCCGCTGGTTCAGTTGGTTGGTAAAGTGAAGGAGGTGGGTAATATGGAAAAAAACAAAAACGAGGCCTTGAAAACAGAAGACTGGCGTTATTCCGGAAAGGTTGATTTTGTTCAGCTTATTCATGTAAAAGGTAAGGTGAAAACGAATCTGGGCGGAACGGTTGTTTATATGGTATGTACGGATGCGTTATGCCTGCCTCCCACGTCGACAAAGTTCAATCTTACGCTGAAGCCATAATGAATACAAACCTTTAGCGGAGTGAAGTTGATGGGTTTCGAACTTTCTTTGCTTTTCATGTTGAATAATAGTGTGATACAGAATAAAAAAGAGGGAAAATGATATTCCCCCTTTTTTATTGTACCCGGTATGTCAAGACCTTGTATAGATGGTGACGCTTTGAGAACCGCTGGAATAAACAGTGCCGTCAGTATAACTGGCAGTTTGTAATACAGGAATAAGCGCCAAAGCCTGTGCTAAAGAAGTAGTAGTATTGTTAAATTTGATGGAACACAAATTCCCTCCGAGGTGATCACAGGGATCAGGAGGAATGGTAAACAATGTCCAATTGGCCGAATTATCTATTTGGGCTCTGGTAGGAGGCTGTGCGATACCGGTATTAAACGAATAGGTTACTACTGCAAAAGCCGATTTTTCAACTTTTATAGTTCCCTTTTTACTGTTATTGTTAAACGCGAACAAGGCTCCTGCGAATGCCAGCATAACAAAGATGCCTAAAGAGATTTTAAGACTTTTCATAATTTAAGTTTAAACATTAATGGATAACCGTTTTTGAGCAGGGCGGTTGTTAACCTGCATTTGTTGGCCAACAAAATATTATCAAGTCCATGCTTGTTTGAGCATAGCGTTTAAATAGTAACAAGAGTGAAAAGCTACTAATCAGAACTACTAAATAAGAGGGTAGAATTGCTCCCCTGTAAGTAGGGGTAATTGTTGATATAAAATTACGATGGGAAAATTATTGTTGCGGGAGCATTTTGCTAAGTGGTAAACTCTAACTTTTTCTAAGCGTGTGAGGCAAAACCCCAAATTCTTTTTTGAAAGCGTTGATAAAGCTGCTGGCACTTTTAAATCCTACTTTTTTCGATATGCCCGCTTC
>WELA01007202.1:25875-36788 GCA_009602735.1 Mesotaenium endlicherianum
CCCTCCCCACCTCCCCACCGCCCCCGCATGTTCATTCATCCATCACTCCCTGCCGCCCTGTCACCCTGCCCCCCCCTTCTCCAGCTGAGCACAGGTCCCTCACGCCCAGGGAGGGACCGGGGGCAGAGGGAGGGGCACGTTACTGGGGATGCTAGGGTTGTGACAGGTCGGGTCTCAGGTGGGCTCAGGCTCGGCAGCAGCCAGGCTTGGTTCTAGGCCGGGTTCCAGGTCCGAGGTAAGCTTCGGGGCAGAAGAACAGGCGCTTTGCATCCCTCAGAAGTCTCACAGCCCCAGTTTCCGAAGTTATGAAGATTAGGAGGGGGGGGGGGAGGGGGAGGGGGAGGTAGGGAGAGGATTGACGCGCACACCTAAGCCACGTCCAGCCTGGAGGAGCTGGCGGCTTTGGCTATTCCTGCACAGGGCCAATGATGGAACGCCACGTGGCGCTGGCGGGCACGCTGGGGTGCCGCTGCTTCTGCCGCAGCGGTGCAGCGACGCCACCTGCAGGCTCGCCAAGCCCGCACACGAACTGGCCAGGACATCCATTGCTGCTCGATGGAGGCTCTCTTTCGATTTGAGGGGGGGGGGAATAAGTGTTTTCAAGAGCAGCTACGTGATGGCACTTGACAGCACGACACGACGAACTCTTCTCAATGACACGTGTTCTGCACTGCCCTCAAGCGGGAGAAGGGTACGGGAGCTGCAGATGAATACACGGCCGCGTATGCTGATATAGTGAATGATTGGGACTTGAAGAAGAAATCTTAACGGTTGACCGCCCTCGCCAATCAGAGCGAGCTATGAGGTCAGACGCGGGTGTTCAACTCTCCCTGATCTCACGCACGAGGACCGAGCGTTCCTTCGATCAAAGACCAGGCGACTGTTTTTCCTCAACAGTGCAAGACTTGTTGTACCAAAGCAACTTCAAGCGTGCTTTCTTCTCTAGGGCGCCGAAGGTCCAAAGACTGGAAGAGTCGGACCAATCACGGTGCCGTTACCAACGAGGTCGTAAAAATGTGATCGAAGAACAATCGAGGAAGATCAAAGGCGTTATTTTGCGTTCCTCTCTTGCTTGTTCCTCTCTTGCTTGTTCCTCTCTTGCCTGCAGATGAAGGTCTGTACATATATAGCTAGAGCTCACAGAAATGGAGCGATGGAAAAGCGAGCGATGGTGAAAAATGAGGATCACTTTTGTGTGGAGTCTCGCTTTTGCTCCCCCCAGGAGTCGATGGCCCCCGCCCGCAACGTTCGCAGTCCTGAGAACCAAAAAAAAAATTAAAAATTAAAAGAACATACTAATGGTGCCAGGATCGTACCCAGAGTCGGCGTGAGTATAGGGACCAATGTGAGCTAGTCAATTTGGTGCTGTGCATGCAATACTACGTCATACACGTCCTATGAGTAAACCACGCGGGCCTTGTGATAAAAAACGTACCTCCTTGTACCTGCCTGCGGTCTTTCCCTTACCTTCAGACCGCTTCAGACTACAGTCTGTCGCCACTTGTGCTTGCTAAACTACGAGTTGCTACGAGTTCTTTACCCTTTTTTACGACCCTCCTTTTGCTATAGGGGAGCAGATCCGAACGACCTTTTTCTTTGCTTGTGTACACGTCTTTCACTACGCTCCATCCACCACACGGGCATACATTAATCGGAAGTGAGTGCTCAAATTTATTCTCTGACTTTCACTTCTTAGAAAGATCACCTTCCACAAAGGACCAAAGTCTACACATGTATAGAAATGGATCAAAGATAGACAAAGGAATCCATATACAAGTACGCTTCAAGACTAGAATACCTATGCAGCATTTATTCCTAAACACTTAAAGCAATTACAGATTGTGTTCTGTAATAGAATGTCCGCAAAATTGAGATGGTTCCATGTGGCCCCGTGCATGATTCTTATTTTGATGGGATGAAAGACGTCAAGTCTCGAATATTTCCTCCTCAACAAGGCAAGCCGCGAGACAAGTACCGTGAGAAGCTCCTAGAGTCGCGCATTTTTTTCTATCTATGTCTAGAAGTATGTCAACTTACATTATTACAATGACACAAAGGGTCAATGTAGCTCATATGGCAAATCAGGGTCCGCAATCACCACAAAGGCAAGAAACTTGCAATACATCATATGCCCTCGTCACAAGCAAGAAATTGCTTAAAGGTCTCGATGTTCCTCAAACTTGATCATTTCTTCTCGATATGCATTTTCGTCTAATATGATGACAGGCATGCTCCAACTACCGAGAGGATTGCTCGACTTCTCGGGCACGCCACCTGTATGGAGAACAAAGCAATGAAGAGCAATACTTACAAGAAGTCGATGTAGATGTAAAAAGTTGGACTAGCATATAAATGGTGGATAACCCCACAAGGTGCAAGACATCTTGCTTGCCAAAGAGACGAACAAGGGGAAGGGGCATGGGCTTGTGGCCCATTAAGAAGGGTATCAGGCAATCATGATCAACTCTTTTTTTCGTGCGGAGTCATATTTACAAACTATTTTTTGTGAACACCCTCGTGCAAACATGCTCATCTTCTATAGGTATGCCTTCAAATTATCAAAACATTGTCCAAAGAGTGCCATGCTTAGAATTAATTAATCAGTCAACCAACTCAATCAGTCAATCGATAGATCAATCAAACCCAAGCAAGCAACCAACCAATCACTGAGTCCGCAGTCACCTTGGCGCACGGCCTCCCGGCACCGCCGCGTGTATTGGAGAGCAAGCGCGGGCGGGAGCGCGGCCATGGCCGCCTCATATTGCACCTCCACCTCCGCTATGTACTTCGCCTACAGGCAAGGCCCCTCACATTTACAGAGTCACCATTGTGCCGTTCCGAAGAAGTTTGCACAAGTGCGTACACATGTAACATGTGCGTTTGCAAGAGTGTGACTTTTTGCGTGTCTGCGTGCACGCAAACATGAGTGTGCAGTGTGTGTGTGTGTGTGTGTGTGTGTGTGTGTGTGTGTGTGTGTGCGCGCGCGCGCGCGTGTGCTGTCGCCCACGCACGGGTGTGCGCAAGCATGCGCACATGAACGTGGACAGATTTCACACAAACACACGTTCAATAAATAAATTATATGTATACACCTGTCACCCACATGGTGAAGAGTGTTGCGATATAGGGAACTCGAGTAAACCAATGAGCCCACTTGCAAGAAACACATTCATCGCTAACACATTCCAGTGTAGTTGCAGCACAAGCGCCACACACGAGAAACAAGTCAACCCCCCTCACAATTGGGAGCGTGATCCAATTTAGGAATTTAGGAATTTGAGGATTTGCAATATAGAGGATAACCGCGAGCTTGCGAAATATTATCATCGTTGTCGCATCGATCACTAAGCACCTTCCGGTGGGGGGTCGACATTTGGCTCATGAGGCCTTTCAAGAGTGCAAAGGGACAGCCGCCACCTGGCGAGCTACCCACAACTTTACTTTGGCCAGAGTGAGCAGCGCACTGTCACTAAGACAGGTGGCACTAAGATAGGTGGCAGACAGGCGGGTGGAGGATGGAGTTCGGACAGGTCCCAGGTGGAAGAAACAGGGCGCGCAAGAACAGATGGCGTAAGGAAAGAAGATCAAGTAAACAACGGGCCGCCCAAAGGACAGGTATGCACGAGGACACGCGTGCACGAGGACAGGTGGCACGAGGACAGGCGGCGGGGGCATACGAGCTCCAGCGGGGCGCGGTGCGCGCCGTGGGTGGCCACGAGCATGCGCAAGATGTTGAAGGAGTTGCGCGCCACGTCGTCCTGTCCACGTCACCCGGGCGGCGTCCGCACACGCGGACAAAGCATGGCCAACACAGCACACGGCCGGGGGAGGGGGGGGGGATTCGCCGTAATTTTTCCGCACCTTTAATACTTTCTGCCGTTTTTTTTGGGCAGAATATTGCGCTCATTCTTCCAAGTTTTTCCTTTTGCCGCCCCCTTTTTCTTTCCCGCTTGCAATTTTGGGCCGTCTTCTTGCCAACTACCTTTGCTTTCTTTGCCTGCAATATTCTCAGGGCTCATAGTATTCATTGAGTAGTGGCGGTCGGATTTTTCACCGTTTTGACCTATCGCATCGTGCAATGGCAATGTATGTCCATAAGCTTGACCTTCGGTGCTTTTTATGAAGAGCCTTTACTTTCTTTGCCTTACTTAGCCCAACTCCTTGACGTTTCTTTCCCCCCCATGCAACTTGCGGACGAATCGGGGACAAACCAAACGAGCAACACAAAGATAAAAACAGAAACCAAGTCAAAAGACAAAGACAAAGACGGGAAAAGAAGACAACAAACGAGGGCCAAGGGCATTAACAAAGACAAACAGAGGCAACGAGGGAGTGGAAGTTTTGAACGGCAAGCCTCGCGCTGGACGTTTCTCGCCCGGCTCCGGGGCAAACCCGGGCCATGGCGCACGAGGAAGCACAAATGTGCTTCGAAACATACATCCATCTCGCGCACGGCCGCTCCTCCTCAAACCCCACCCTCAAGTGGGAACACCTCCATGATGCGAGCTCAAGTGGAGGACTGGGAGTCTAGTTACAGAGCAAGTTATCAAGATTGAAGGGGGGAGGGGGGGTATATGTGGGAAGCGGCCGGGAGGAGGCGGGGAGGAGGCTGAGGGGAAGGGAGAGAGGGGTGGGAGGGGAGGCAGCNGGTGGCAATAGAGCGTGCACCTCGTAGTCGTAGCTGCGACACGCCAAAGCCCCCACGCCCATGTGCACGCCCACGCCACCGCGCCCGTTCATATGCGCGCACGCACACGTGCACGCACAGATGCCTCGATGAGGGAACGACCAAATGGAACCAAGGGGGAGGTATGTGAACACGGTTGCAGCGGCACCTCTTGCAGTGCGCTGAAATGACAGAAGCGCGTCAGCCAGACACACGCGCGCGGCGCACAGCGCGCGGCGCACGGCACATGCTGCCAAGAGAAGAAACCAAGAAGAGAGAAACGGGGTATTACAAATCTCTCCTTCAAAAACAAAGCCTCCCCCCTCCAATCGGCCATGCGACCACTGATGCAGCGACCTGTCCCCTCTAGCACTACCGGTCGCCTCTGCCAGCTCCCGAGCGCACGACACCTGTCGGCCAGCGGGCAGACGAGGCAGGCAGCTGAGGGGTGGCTGGCCCTGTCTGGCCCCCTCTGCGCCCTCACGCAGACAAGAGCCCACCGCCACAGAAAGCTCTGCATGCTGGGGCCACGTCAGCGTGCCAGGTGGCAACCGGCTCCACGCTGGGTGGCGGCACGGCACGCATGAGACTAAGTGTGTGCGCGCGTGACTGTGTGTGCGTGTGTGCGTGTGTGTACTAGTGTGTGCGCACGTGTGTAACAGTGTGTGCGCGTCTGTGTGCGAGTGCGCGTGCGTCTGTGTGCGTGTGTGTGCATGCGCGTGTCTACGTGTGTGTGTGTCCCCTCCAACACAACATGGACCTCCCGGCGGAGACAGAGATGGTGTGGCCAAGCGCAAGTACCCCTAAACCCTAAACTTGACAGCACGACCTGGCAGACAGCTGGCAGCCAGCTGGCGAGGCATCCCCTGCCTCGTGAATGGCGGCCAGCAGCACGTCATGTGAATCTAAAAAGTGAATAAGAACAGCCGGCCAGCCGCCTCTATCGTCCGAGAAACGCCAGCAGGCAGCGCACAACGCTGCCGGCCGCACACCGGGCTGGCCGGCCACGCACCGTCGCCCGCCGGCCTGCCACCTGGCGTCTGACGGCGTGCTTGACTGGCCGGCAAAGAACCGAAGGCGGCGGGCGCGCACTCACAGGTCGTCCGCGATTTCGACGAGGATCTCCGACAGCGCCAGGAAGTGCATGTGCGCGTCATCAACCTGAGACAAGGGGGAGGGCAAGGGGGAGGGGGGGGGGAGCGCGGGCGTGCGTGTCATTAAGCTCTGAGTGAGAAAGAGAGAGGGAGAGAGAGAGGGAGAGAGAGAAAGGGAGAGGTCGCAAGCGCGCGCGTGTCGGTGGTGTGTGGGGTCGCAAGTGCGTGCGACTGGTCTCGGAGTCAGAGCGAGCAATGTGGGGGGGCAATGCATCCGGAGTGTGCCAAAAGGCATACAAGCGCGTCGTTAACCTGAAAGAGAGAGAGAGAGGGGAGGGAGGCAGGGGTGTTAAGGAGAGGGAGAGGGAGACAGGGGCGTCAAATTTTGGAGAGCGCCGGAGGGTGAGTGAGCGGGTCGTTGTCCTCAAGGGGGGATGAAAGGGAGGACGAGAAGGGGCAGAAAGGGCGGGCGAGTGTCGTTAATCGGAGAGGCGAGAGCGCATGCGCCTGTTGTTTGTCTGAGAGGGGAAGGGAGAGCGACAGGGGCGCGGCTCCAAAGAGCATCGAGGGAGGGGGTGAGGGACAGATTGCGACGTGCGTGCCATTCGTCCGAAAGGGGGAGCGGGAGGGCGGGAGGGGCCATGCGCGTGCCTGTGAGCCAAGAGGCGTGCACGCGTCACTAGTCCAGGAAAGAGTGCCGGGTGCGCGTGCGTCATAGTTCGGGAGACGGAGTGAAAAGGAGGGACCGAGAGGCGCTAAGAAGAAGAAGAGCAGCCGCCAGCCGAGGTTCCGGAGGGCAACTCACAGGGCGGGGAGTAAGCTGGTGCAGGCGAAGGCGGAGGCAGGCAGGAAATTTGGCAGAGGCTTAGGGTTTAGGGTTCGGGTGGGCTCCCTCCCTCTCTCTTTCTCTCTCTCTCTGGGGCAAAATGAAAACGCTGGAGAGACACCGCACTTTGGGAATTGCACACACTTCAGGAGAACTGAAGAGGGAATCTGGTGCAGGGATAGTATTCTGAGTTAGGGTTCAGGGTTTTGGGTCAGGGTCAGGGACATGGTTGAGAGGGAGGAACCAAAATGTGAGGGGTGTTAGGGTTATGGAGTCGGGATGGGGTTGGGGTTAGGATTTAAAGTGAAGACACGAGTGGGTTAAGGTTTTGGGGGGAGACACGGGGTGGCGCGTGAGCTGGTAGAGCAGGAGGTTGGGGGGTCGCGTTTAGGGTCAGGGGTGGGGCTAATATTAGGGTGAGGAATAGGGTTCACATTAGGGTTAGGGCTAGGGCTAGGGTTAGGGTTGGGGTTAGGGGGACGCACGGGGCGATGAGTGAGCTGGTAGAGCAGGAGGTTGAGCACTCGATAGTCGAACGACTTCAGCTTCAGCGCCTCCATGGCGTCCCCTCTCCGCACCTGCATGCGCGCGCGTGTGGGCATGCACGCACGCACGCAAGCACCCGCACACGCACGCACGCACGCCACGCAAGCACACAAGCACACGCATGCATGCACGCATACGCGCGCCCGCACACACGTTAGAAGGCTGACTCTTCTGTCCCGCACGAATCTGCCTCGTGTTGTCGACTGGGAGTCGGCACCAGGGGACATTGTTAGCAAGTCGTGGCGAGGGAAGAGGGAAAGGAAGAGAGGAAGCACAGAGGTAGCTGTGTCCTTCAGGTCTCACGTTGCACTGCACTATCGGTCTCGCTTTGAGCTGTGCTTTTAATTTCGCTTTGGGCTGTGCTCTAGGACTCGCTTTGGGTTGCAGGCAAAGGGAGATTTGAGTCTGTCTCACGTCAGCGCCCGGGGGCATCACGCCTGCGCGCCCCCGAGGAAAGGAAAGAACGACTTGAATGGCAGGTGATGCAAAGAACCAAAAGAAATTCATCCGCTATCTCATCCGCAGGACTGAATTGATGATGTCGACCTCGTGTGAACCAGACGTCGACCCGATATTGACGTAAAGGCAACCTGACGTTGACCTTATGGCACCTGACCGTGACCTGATAAACACCTGCCACGAACCCGCTATTGACCTTGACCAGATATTTACGTGATATCCAGCCAATACTATCTCAGTGTTGGGCGAACGAGGCCTCGTCGGGTTGCAGGGAAAGAGGGGGATGTCAAACCTGCCTCTCGTCAGCACCCACAGGCACAGCTTACTGCATGGCTGTACAAACTTTTGGTATATAGTATGGCACATAGTAATAGAGAATGTAATTTAGTATGTACTTTGGCACATAGTATTAGGGTATTTAACTTAGTATATACTTTAGCACGTAGTAAGAGAGTACTTATATCAGTATACACTATAGCACACTCTTTCTCAGCGAAGAAACTCACATGTACACATACACACGCATGCATGGAAACTTATCAACACATGCACACAAAGCGGACGAACCTCGCCCCCGTGGCGGGCGGCGGAGCAGAGCTCCCGCTCCAGCTCCCAGTAGCGCACGCCGTCCGCCAGCTCAGCGCAGATCCTGCCCTCCTGCAGCCAGCCAGCAGCCAGCAGCCGGCAGCGGCGGTGGCAGCGGCGGCAGACACGACACCGCCATTAGCAGCAGGAGCAGCAGCAGTTGGGGCAGCAGGAGCAGAGGCAGCAGCAGCAGCAGCAGCAGCAGCAGCCGCCGCGGCGGCAGCGGCGGCAACAACAGCGGCAGCGGCGGCGGCCGGCGGAGGTGGCGGCGGCGGCGGCGGCGGCGGCAACGGCAGACACACCCACCATGAAAGGAAGCAGGGGCAGCACAGGCAGGACACAAGGGACAGGGGACAGGAGTCAGGGGACACGGGGCGGGGGGACAAGGGACAGGAGACTGGAGACAGGAGACGGGCAAAAAGGGGACAGGACACAGGGCACAGGACATAGAGGGACAGGGGACAGGAGACAGGAGGCAGGAAACTGGCAGGCCCACCTGGGAGTGAGCAGCCCCCGGGCGGCAAGCTCCCCCTTGAGCGTCCCGAAGGGGTCCGCCGCCGCGCCACCTGGAAGCGACAGGTGGCGGCCCACGCCGCCGGCAGCAGGCAGCAGGCGGTCCTCGTTGTCCTCGTCCAGCTGGCAGGGGCAGGGGCAGGGGCAGGGGTTTTGGGGAGTTACGAATTTTGGGTTTGGGGGTTGGGGTTGCAGACACAGAGTTCGGAGGTTGGGGGTTCCATGGGTCCGAGACATCGCGCTTTTAGGGTTTTGCAATTTAGGACGTTGAAGGTTTACATAATTTTGGGGTTCTAAAGGTCTCAAGATTTGGGGGTTTTTAAGGTTTGTGGTTCACAGTGTCAAATATTGTTCACAGAAATCAAAGGCGCGACATCAGGACGGGCTCGATATTCTTCGTTTTTTTGGTGTTCTTTTTTTCCCCCACAGGCCCGACGAACGGGTACAAAAAAATGCGCCCCCCCTTCCTGCCGCTGCCGCCGCCGCTGCCGCCGTGAGGGGCGGACGAACACAACACCCACGGGCACACGCACGGTGCAGCGTTCAGAAACAAAGAGGTGTGCGTCTCTTAATGTTGACGGTTTTCCGAGGGGTGAGATATTCTGGGGTGCAGGGTTCCGGTGTATTGGTGTTTTTGGAAATTTTAAGGCGTAGGGTTTGAGGGTGTCAGGGTCCTGGTTTTTTAAAGGTTAGAGGTCATGAATCGCGCCAGGTCACTAAACAGGAACGTCATCGCTCTCCCTCTCCCCTCTCCCCTCTCCCCTCTCCCCTCTCCCCTCTCCCCTCTCCCCTCTCCCCTCTCCCCTCTCCCCTCTCCCCTCTCCCCTCTCCCCTCTCCCCTCTCCCCTCTCCCCTCTCCCCTCTCCCCTCTCCCCTCTCCCCTCTCCCCTCTCCCCTCTCCCCTCTCCCCTCTCCCCTCTCCCCTCTCCCCTCTCCCCTCTCCCCTCTCCCCTCTCCCGTCTCCCTGCTTCTCCCTCTCCCTCTCAAATCGACACGGCACAACGCACGCGAGCACGGCCAGGTGGAGAAGAAGGCGCGCACGGGGTCTGTCCAGCTCCCCTTTACCCAATAATTGATTCTGCGCCCCAAAAAAACCCAGCACCCCTCGCCCCCTCTCCTGCCCTCAGCCCCCGCTCGCTCGCTCTCCCTCCTTCGCTCCAAACTCACCGCCTCCCAGGCACCGGCACGCGAGCGCCGACAGGTGGCAGAAGGCGTGCATGCCTCTCCCTTTTGCCCCCCACTTCCCCACGTCCTGATCCTCCCCGATTCCCGAAGCCCAACGCATCCACACATTTAAAACCCAAAAGCCTAAGCACAAACCCTGCACCCTGCACCCTGCACCCTGCACCCAGCAGACCCCCCCTTCCTCGCCCTCTCCCATTCCCATTGAGCTCACCTCTCACCTGTCACCTCTCACCTGGTAGATGCAGGCCTCGACGAACGCGAGCACGGGCAGGTGGCGGAAGACGTGCGACGGGAGCGCGCAATCGAGGCCGTGGAACATCATGTAGGAGCTGTCCACGTCAAGCCACGCCACACGCCATGCCACATCAGCACCGCCACATCAGCACCGCCATGTGTCAGCATTGCAACATGTCAGCACCGCCACATGCCAGCACCTCCGCACGTCAGCACCTCCACATGTCAGCACCTCCGTACGTCAGCGCCTACGCGCGTCAGCGCCTCTGCATGTCAGCACGACCACGTGTCAGCACCTCTGCACGTCAGCACAGCTACGTGTCCGCGGCAATCGAGAGTGCTGGCTGAAGAGAGATTCAGATCACACGCCGACTTTGAGCTGACGTTGAGCCAACACTAAGCTGATGTGAAACACCCCCCGCAACTTCGTGTGCCCTCCTCCCGCCCCTCCATTTGCACCTGAAAAAGTCCTCCAGGGTGCTCCGCGCGCGCTCCATGGCCCTCAGCCCCACCGCCGCCGCCGACGTTGACGTCGATTCTCCCCCCACCCCCTCCCCCCCCAATCCCGGGCTCCGGGCAGGGGCCAAGGACGTCGTCGCCACGTTGAGAGGGGCGAGCTTCTCTTCCTCCACCTCTCCTCTTCCTTGTTTCTCTCCTCCCCCTCCCCCTCCTCCTCCTTCCCCTCCTCCTCCCCCTCCTCCACCTCCTCCTCCTCCTCGTCCTCCATCTTCTCTTCCACCACCTTCTCCTCCTTCTCCTTCTCGCCGTTCCCCTCCGCCTGCTAATTTCTATCTTCGAGAAAGGA
>WELA01007202.1:38439-110580 GCA_009602735.1 Mesotaenium endlicherianum
GGGGGGGGGTTTCGCTCGCTTGCATGCAAGTGCTTGCCAGGTGTCGCCCCGGGAGCCCGAGGCGGGGAAGGCTCTCGGGGCTGAGCCACCCGCCTGGAGCTCCCCGGCACCCCTCCCTCTCCCTCTCCCCCTTGCGCTGCTGTCGCTGAGGGTCCATATTAGGGGTTTAAAGTTAGGGTTAGGGCTTAGAGTTAGGGGGTATAGGTTTCAGAGGCCTCAGCGTCTAAAGCTGCTGCTGCCTGCTGCTGCCTGCTGCGGCTGCCCCTGCTGCTGCTGCTGCTGCCTGCTGCTGCTGCTGCTGCTGCCACCTCTTTCAGGCCATCACTCTGCATTCGGGCTGACCCAGGCTATGGCTTCCCGATCACTCCCCGCCGCACGCTCTCGCTCCTTTGCCCCCGTCTAACGGCTGGCGGTAATAACAACGATGGTGGTAGTGATGGTGGTGGTGGTGGTGGCATTGCTGGCATTGGTGGCGTTGGCGTCGGTGGTGGTGGCGTTGAATGTTGGGTTGTTGGTGATGCAATGCAGATCCCCCGGGTTTCGGGTCTTAGTGAAGGTGGGGGCTCAAGTTCCAGAGCTATAAGGTTCTGGGGTTCTGGGGTTTTAAGGGTCTGAGGTTTGGCGACGGAAGCATGACCGCAACGAGCAACGCGAGAGTCTCGCGGAGATGGTAATTCTTCACACAAGAACCTTGCCAGGTGGCGCAGACAGGTGGCGCATGCAGATGGGCCTGCCGGTCCATCACGATCTGTGTCGCTGGCGGCATGCGTTATTGGGTCGTGCCACGTGGCAGGTTGAGGGGCTCGGGCTCCTTTTGGGTTAGGGTTTGAATTTGAGGGGCAGGTTCTGGGCCAGGGTTTGGATCTTGGGAAACGAAGTATGGATTAAGGATTTGAGGGTTTAAAAATCTCCCTGCTCCCGCCTCCAGTTACTGACGTGTCCTTCCCCTCCAGCTACAATACTTCGACGTGAGTTGCACGAGGGACTGACTGCATGAGGGGAGGGTGGACAACAGATGGCTGAGCGGTGACGTGGTGCTGTACCTGCTGACACGCCACACCCACTTCTCTGCTGAGCTGGCGCAGCTCCTCAGGAGACGACGAGAGCCCAGCCTGCGTAAGGACCATCTGAAGAATTGGTTACATGCTGCTGCATGCTGCATGATGCATGCTGCTGCACGCGGGTAGCTCTGACGTGCCCTCGATGCCGGATCGGATTAGGCTTTCTGTGCTGCCTGATCCCGGCCGAAGGTCATCTTGGAAATTATAAGTTTAATTTATTTATTTAAATTGGAAGTTTAATATAGCAGTGTTGTGTATCACACACTGTAAGGGCCTCAATACTCATCAGCTTAGCTTAGCGACAAATAATCAATCGTGGGTTCACGAAGAGTCGAAACAGCGAAAACAAGAATGTCAAAGGGGGATCATACACACCAGAGATACGAGTAGCTCGGCCAGAATCCTGTCCATTGATGGGCTGCTGCGCGTGACATCGTGCTCCTTCAGCGCTCGCAGAGTGCCCTGCAGCCTTGCGAGCTGAGAAAAGGCCTCCATTCTATTATATAGAGGCAGCGGAGGCCTCGTAGTTCACTTTCTCATCGGTGCTTCCTCGCACTTCAACGCCATAGAACAGAGATTGAACGGAGAAAGGAAGTAAAAATGTAATGAGCGCATTGGAGCCGAACGCTAATAGATTTGAAATCGGACTCGATTCAAATTTCAAATCATTTCAAATAGCATCCGCCCGCGGACTGCTGCCAGTCGGTGGTCAAACGCGACGTCTGACCACTGACTGGGAGCAACGTAGGGTCCAGAAGAGTCCAGTTGGAGTCCAGCCTCCCGTGGGTGCCTAATGTCAGCCACAAGTGGCCATACAAAGCCACAAGCATGAATTCAACCTCTTTCTCCTGAATTAGGTGTTCGCGATATATGCATACAATGCATATTTTACACATTACAATATCGTGTTGGACTATAATTCTTATTGGCTGATATTTGACTTTTGGTAGGTTCGTAGTAATATGCAAATTCTGCTCACTACTCTTGCTACCATGCAAGGAGTAGGTAGGGTTTAATGGTTTCTTTGAGTGTCGATCCCGTCACTGGCGAATTTGAGTCGAATTCGAAGTTAAATCTTATCATTTGCCCATCGCAAACTTTGTTTTGATATGTTTCATACATCGGAACGTCATTTTTTGATGAATTTGAACGGGCTTTGAGTTCCAACTTCTTCACTTCTCTTGAAGTTAAGTGGCAAAGAAGAGGAACTTTCTTGCTCGTTCATATTTTGTGTTGTATCACAAAAGATAAGAAGCAACTTGATTTGCGACGCAAGGGATTCAAGTACTTGTTTCTTGAGCATCAAAAGAGGCAAAACATTGATCTCATGTGATACTGACCAAAGCTTTAAATACTTGCGCTATATTTTCCAAGAAGTTGCCTTTGCTTCATGCATAGCAACCATCGTACTTATTTTCTGGACTCGTTTCCACATGAAGTTTGTATATGACGACAGAAATGCACCACCTCATTTTGGTTCATCCATTGTTCTCAAACTAAAATTTTTACTGTAATCACCATCATTTTGTTTCCATTCTATTTCTTACAATTATTTGCAGTGTACTCCATTATGCGATTCGTTATGTTTGTGAATACACCGTGAAACATTTGCAACCCATGTTCGGCAAATTTGACGCTGCAACTTAGAGCGCAGCACGTTTTCGTTGCTGTAAGGAGATAAGGTATTGGAAAACGTCAAAGAGGGATTTTTGCCGCTTTATCCAAATGTCTTGCACAGATGTCACTAAATTGGGCTATCACCATGCAAATGCAGGACCTCAAAATTGGACCTAAAATGGTTGGAGTAAAATGTTATTACAACCATGTCCAAGAGTGCATATTACTAAGTCACGATTGGTTGGCCTAATTTGCCACCTTCTGCGACTAACGATATTATGGAGTGACAAGCTCAAATAATTTGTAAAACAAAGGTTAAGTGAATGCAAATAATTGCGACAAGCGGACGAAATCAAAAATGGTGGAAATAGTATCTATTATCCTCTTTTTCTATTCACTATTTTTTTCATTACATGCGGGAGCCGCATTCAATAGTTGACTATTGGAAAGAATAGAACGTCCTCACAAATTTGCCCAATATGCGTCAAGTCGACGCCAATTTGACAGTTTACGAAACATGATTTAGGTGACAAGTCAAGTTGGTCGCAGTGGCTCGTATTCTAACTTCACCGGTTGACCAAGTCACGCTTCCAGACCAACCATAGTCTAAATGTCCTGTATTCAGAAGATAGGCCATATATGTTAAACGTCATGATTTCTTACATGCTCAACTTATATGTATTTCTTGATGCAATCTTGTTTTTTTCTTGACTTCATACGTTTGGCATAAACAAATAAGCGCAATTATCAACGTAGATGGAGAAGAATACACGACAACGATATCATCATATACTTCCTATCATATCCTTAAAACCATGTATTGTACTGTTCGCTCTTATCAACTAGCGATGCCCTGGCGATGTGGCACAAAACATTATTTTCATTATGCCCGGCCACAACTAATAACACACTCAAAAAACACAAAACTAGATATCAAAATCGCATGGCATACCTTGTCTAAACGTAAGAAAATTCTTGTGGAAAACTCAATAGTCCATGGCAGAGATAATCATTTATGTTGGCAAATAATTCTGTCAATTTTTCGAGCCGCGTGTATTGGATATTTTGTGGATTTGGCATCACGTTATCGCGCTTTTGAGCGTGAAAATAACATTCAAACAAACATGCGGGGATTCTCCCGCACCCTTTTTGCGCCATTCTTGCACCCTGCCTATTTTTTATTATATCCCACTAGACCAATTTTAGATAGTTCAGGAGATTGAGGTGTTCTTTTAGGAAAAAGATGCATAGATCTTGTGAAAGCATCAGTTACTCATATGTGATCCCAAAATTGCCATTGTGTAAGGTAGCTAGTAAGTCAAAAAACATCTCTAATTAATTATTTGAATCTCTTCTTATTGTCATGTTGGGTGCTCACATTTAACTAACAAAGTTGCGGAGGTGGAGTCCATCCTCATATCTACCATATAATTCAAATAAACTTGGCCCTCCTGTTTCAACTTGGACATGGACAACTTCCCGTTTTTGTCTTTGTTTTTGTAGTTATGTTCGTCTTTGTTTTTTTAAATTTTTTGCCATATTGCTCACTCCCTTTCCTCCCAAGCATTCCCCTTCATGCTTGTTCCATCGCCTGCAACGCTATTGAGACTCTACTTGAAAATGAGGAAAAAAAATCTTAATTCTAAGGTATTGTTCATACAAGACGCTTCCAAACTCCACGGCGCCTGCCTTTGGACATTTATTCTATGTATACATTGTAACTCAATGTTTCGCACTAGTGTGTAATTTATGAGAATATACATTTGTGTATCCACTGGCCTACCGCCTCCTTGAAGTCAATAACCTCCCCGCCTCGACCTCTTTGATTGGTGGTGGCAATATTCACTTCCTCCATCATCTCCACCACTCGTTTTTTTAAATCTTGTAGCGTTTCTCTCCCAACACATAGATTGCTTATTCGTTACCAGTCATGCCTTCTTTAACCTTCCTATCATACTCCTCTCTATCTAATAAACTCAACCTTGTCTTTGTAGGGTAAGCTGCTCGACAAGCAAATACGTAGAACCTCTTTTGTCACATCGTATTCAGACCCAAGTCCAATCAATATCCTCTTAGCTTGCTCATAGGTGATCAAAAAGTACATTCTAAAACATAGATACACTTTCACAACTCTACATCATTCCCTCCTCAGTATGCGACTTCCTTGGCGCATACTAATGACGAATGGTGATCATATATGTTATCTAGCCCATATATAATTTAGACAAACACATACACACAACTAAAATAACGCGCCCAAAATAAACTCCAAGATGATGTTAAATACTCTAAGTTTTCTCCCCTTAGCACAAGTTCCACCGCATACGTTGGCTCCACATTTGGCGTCTCCTTATATAAATGCATTTTTACCTTGTACCTCTTTTTCTTGGAACAACACAATATTTTCATGATGGCTTCAACGTATTTTCTCCACCATGTTCACTTACTTTAAAGCTGAAAACCATAAGACTACCAAATTGCCAACATACTCATTTTTCACCTTTCTGAACAAATGGCAACTCCTCGTCGCACCATGTGGATTTTTGTGTTGCGCTTTATAATTTTAACCAGACTAAATCATGAATTCTACTGCAATAAATTTCTAAATCTTTGGGTACTTTTGACTACCTCTAACTGTAAGCCAAACTCCTTCTAGAGGTAGTGCACTCCCTCACTCATGTGTGTGACATGTGGTAAACTCCCAAGTCGCTAAGTGGCACCCCCTCGACTGATTCTAAAATTTTTATATTAAAAATTGAGTAATATTTTGAACTCAATAGTATGCTTACTTACTCTTGATTCAAAGCTTAAGATTATGAACTTATGTTGCATTTTTCCTCACGCGTGTTGGCACCTACAGACCCAACACGCCACCGGTGGCGTCTCCAAACTTAATTTTTTATCTTTAGGATATATATGTTCCTAAATCTTAATCCAGAAATACCTCTCTATGAAACTTTAGAACATGAATTGAAGTCTTACATTCAAGCGAGATAGTTACTTTATGCCTCGCGCTCGTCGCATACACGTGTGCCCACCATGTGTTAAGCTCTCGCGCCTACACATGGCACATGCTTACAAGCTTATTTTTGAAACTTAAATATGATTCATGGAGAGCCTCGTGGTAGGCGTCTCACATCAAGTAGGACTACTAGTATAAATATAACTCTTTCCTTCTTAAGTAGGCACAAAATAGCCAATTCTCCTTGCGCTTGCCTACGCGTGGAAATCTCAATCATGGACTGTCATTCTAGCTAAAGAATTGTCTGACTTATGCTCTATGGCTGACAAAGGATTCTTGTGTATATATGAAGGTTCAATCAATTTTCTTTGATCTTTGTTTGCAGCTCAAACGGCCAATTATAATGCACGTTGTACTTCATGATTTTTTTGAAAGAAATTGATATCAATTTAATTGAAAAATATGAACAATAAATATTGGAAAGACAAAACCTCAATAGCTTGCTTTTATGCAAAACCTTTGCATTGCTTTTCAAATCACCAAATTTGAGTAGTTATTGAGTTGGGAAATGCAATTTGCACATTCATCAATATATCATTTTACAAGTTGCGCGCGTCGTACTCACCGTGCTGACCAGTCAAATGGTTGCTAGTCAATGTATACAATTCCAATTTTCACGATTTAAAGTGGAAAAGGTAGCCAATTCAGAGGGCTATGATAGGGAAAATCAAGAAGCATTCTACCAAAGTTAAAGACTCGCTTTTGTACTCATAAAAGATGTACTTTTTTCTCTTGTGCACTTTCACACGTGTAAGAGGTTCAAAAGCACGACAAAAACACCTCACATCACGAAAAACTTAGCGAATCCAAAACTATGGAGTGTTGACTACGAGTACATATACACCACATATGTGCACCTATCTTGTTGATTTTTGAATAAGGATTCCAAGAATGTGCAACTTGGAATTATAAATGGTTTTTATGCTGGTATACCTAGTATCAATGGCAAGTTGTAAATCATGCAATTATAAGTAAAGGTAAAATTGTCACCTCTCTTATGTTTTCAAGATCACTTGGTCAATATGTGCAATGCAATTTGACCTCCATTTGGTGGTTCTCTAGTCACTTGAAGACCTGTCTTTTGGTGAGCAAGTCATAAGATTACTATCCTTGCAAGGAATACTCAAAGAAGGTCACATGTTGCGCTATTAGTGATTGTTTGGACAAGACTTATATTCTTTATAGTTTCAGTCGTGAAGTGCCCACTCTAGTTCATACACATTTATCAACATAAATATTGCACCCTTCGCCCCCTTTTCTTATCCTTGGTATATACAGTAAAATCTTTGAGCATGTCTAAGATAGTACGTTCATCACTGCATCAAATTTTTCTAAAAGACCTCCAATATATATCCCAGTCATAGCTTGCACAACCTCTTTATGCACGACCTTCCTAAGAGGTGGCAAATTTAGGATATATTGGTTGCCAACTCATCAACATGCACCGTCCCAAATATTACTTTTGTAACAAACATATATACAAGAGCTAGAATATGGAGAAACGTTTGAGGATCACTTTTGTAGTCGCATAAAATCAAATACATTTTATATTTCATTCCTGCATACTCGTGTGTGTAAGAATAGACTTTTAAACGGCTTTTGTGGTTGTTTTAATGTAGAGTTTGATTCAATTTGAACAAGTAATCATAAGATTCTGAAGCTTTATAAATTTGAAAAAATTCTTGGTGGTTTAGCGACCGTCGTTATTTGGCGGTTGGTCGGCGATCGTAGAATCGACAAAAAACAACAAATGATCTGGATCTTGAATTGAAATTTGAGCGTTCACATTAATCAAATATGATGCAGAGTGCAAATTAGGATGAATTAACTTGAAGTTTCAATAAAGCTGAATGCTCTCTCTTGTTCAAATATTGTATTTAATTGTCTAGTCAATCCGATGGGCAAACCATACTGGACTGATACTACACAAATGCAAAGGTTCAAGGAGAGGAAATTGTAACAAACATATGTTGTTTCTTAAATGACCACGTAGGGGCTAAACATTGTAAACCGGCGTGGATTCATTCATATTTATCATTGTCCATGTGTATGAACTTTTATGAGTACATGAAAACCTTCAATCCTACTCTCTTGTGAGTAAACTATTGCTATCATGAATGCCCAATTTATATGCGAAGCTCTGCTCACTGGCGTGCCGCTGCATTCATGATTATAATTACAACTAGTCTTGTTCCTCATACGTTAACACGCTTCCACTGAGGCATTCCTGCCCTTTTTTTTAAGCCCATGCACTTGGCCTAATCCTTGCTGGCTATCGACACAGTCGTTGTGCCCGTCCAAGCTGCACTCCGCCTAGCTTACTTAACCTCGTGGTTTAGCTTACCACCCTCACTCTCCACTTCTCTTGCCGCGTACAAAAAGCATCTATGAAAAGGAAGCAGCCTTCCCATCAGTAGTAGGCGGCTATGCAAGTCTCAACACTGTGTCAATTTGAAATCTACCGGATAGCTACCATTCACCCTAAGTTATTACCATACGAGAGTCCTCCTTTTTCTTCAGACCCACGATGGGAACAATCTACGACTGAGGAAACATGCAAAAGAATTTTTAGGACACCATGACAACTTCAATTCTTCACAAGTCCCGCCAATTACTAGTACACTTTGTGATGCCATCAATCATCAAATCTAGAACTATTTTCTCACCAAGGATTTTGAGAATATATAAGAAGCTCAAGCACATCAACATGTAGTCCCATCTCTAGCTTAGAAATGTGCATATTGAACCCGATTACGAAATACGTATTCGGAGAATACGTAAAACGAATACGTATTGCAAAAATACGTGTGATTGTGTGCAAGGAGGAGCACCCGGACAGCGCTTCTTGGACACTCGACACTTGTTGCCAGGAGAACGTCCCTGGGGTCCCCGTGGGTCATGGCGACCAGGAGGAACCTCTCTCGCAGCTGGGGCTGACCGAACGAGACGCACTGCACACAACGGTATGCCCAACTGTAGCCGAGCCGGTGCAGGTTGGCTGTCACGTCAGCGATGTACGGGTTGCTGTCGCGCGTGGCACGGCTCAAGATGCCAGGAACGTTCTCCAGAACCACCATCTGGGCCCTGTTACGTTCTAGCAACCTCCACAGGTGGACCACCATGCCCGTGCGCGAGATGCCAGCGGGTTCTCCCCTTGTGCTCGACCTGTTAGACACATCCTGGCACGGGAAGCCTGCCAGCACAAGCTCCGTGATAGCGGGCAGCTCCCCGACACCAGCCACATCTGCCTGCACTTGCACACCCGGGAATCTCTCTTTCAGCAGTGCTATGCAACATGGGTCGTTCTCCACCATGAGGAGGATTTCGTGTCCAGCATCCACCAAGGGCGCCTCAAAACTCCCAATACCAGTGAACAGGGAGCATATTTTGAGGGGAGAGTGCATTGAGGCGCCCATGGGGTGTCTGTTTGAAACTTACATGAGGTGGAGGAAATTAGTTTGTCTGAGCTCACAAGTAAGGTTGATCGATTATGTTGGGTTCTGTTGAGGCTACTGAAAGGCACCTCTGTGAACTACCAGCGTTCAAGAAAAGGGCTGGTGCAAAAACATACAATGTGCCCCCCGAGGGGGGGGGGCGGGGATTTGTGGGGCGGCAGGTTATATTTTAGAAACATTTGAAAATGTCACTGAAAATCGAGCGAAAGACCCCCATTGAATGTGATGGAAACTGGGGGGCGGTAAGAGAGAGACCCGGTCAAACATGAACCCTTCATGCGCGGACATTTTTGGCAAAGCGTGTGACGAAAAAAAGCTAATGTATCCGCGTCGAATCTGGCTGAAGCAGATTCACTCGGAAGCACTCACTAACATCCCGCCATTTTCAGGCTCTTAATCATACCACCAGCACAATTCAAGATTGTCTTGTTGTCGTATGGCGTCTTTCATTATACTGACGGAACTAGTCTTCCACATGGCGGACAGAAGCAAGTGCATGGGGGACAAAAGCAAGTCAGGGGCTAAACCCCTCTCGGCCAAGGCGTTTAGGAAGGTGATGCACTTAGTCAGGTTCCACAATCGAATAAGGTTAGTCATTAGATACTTGACGAGCTTCATTTGTGTAGTAAAAGGAGTAGAGTGTAGGTGAAAGTAAGCTGTAGTTGAATCCACCTTGCATATGCTATAATGTCGTCTACTTTGCCTCGTGTTATGTAAGCTGGATTTTGAGCTTAGATGTGACATGACCAACATTCTTGAGCTTATAGAATACAACAATGTGGAACTGTGAAGGGTGAGGGTAATGTGAATCTGGGAGGCAGAAAGAGGCGTGTGGCTGTTGGTAGTTTTTCTTTGCATCTCTATATGTCTCTACGACTAAGTCTGTACTGTAGTCCGAACATGTATATTGTGAATACTGACAGCTTCCTTCCGGTTCTTCGACTTTCATGCTTCAACTCACGTCTCATCAAGTCATGTGTGCCCTATGACGCACTTTTGTCTTAGTTTCGTACCTTACCATTCCTTCTGCTTAATCTATATGCTACTGTAACTAAAATATACCGAGCTCTTGCTTTGACTACATCTTCTTACATCTTACATTAATGAATCGTGTACAGGAACAGGCTGTGCACCTGTCCTTTGGGCAGGAAAAAATGATTCCTGTATCTGCTCTTAGTTTTTCTACATTTTCTACTTCTCATGATCTTATTCCTCAGTCTGTTGTTGGGCTTAAGAAAGACTCCCCTTTAGCTAGTCTACTGTCTATCTTATGCTCACGTCATAACAGACTTTTTTCACCTACAGATCACTTATGAAGCAACCCCATCTGCTAAGGGACAAATTGTAGCCGCAGCATCCAGATGTTTTTTCTGCCCCTGTGGACTGCTCTCTACTAGAATGACACTTTTTGTAAATTAGCTGTTGTTTAATACTAGGCATCTAAGCGTCACGGAATGGGTGTAACGTCTAAGACAGCAACATATGAATTGTAGGCTAGAGCTGTTGTCTGTGTGGATCTTAGTGGGAGTTCATGGCACCAGGTTATGTTGTGCAATGCGACACACGCTCATAATGCGCACTTTGCTTGTCTAACTTTGTCTGTGTGACAATGGCATGCATCTCCATGCGCATGTACTTGAGTAGGGAGCCATAAAATTAAGTTTCCTCGAAAAAAGAGCGGTACAACTTCTGAGATGAGAGTTTAGTGATGGGCATGTTTGGGATGTAATCAGGTGGAGCTAGGCATGTACGTAGGAATTAGGAAGAAATATTAATCTGGAGTGACTGGCTTGTTGCTACTGAGCTCCTAGAAGTAGCCACTTAGTTGATGTGCTAGAGAGCCGATCAGACAGAGCATTTGAGAGAGCAGGCCTGAGTTGGATATCGCAGTGGTAATTGCATGAAACAATGAAAGTTCGTTATTAAAATTTGATGTTCGTATACCAAAAAAAAAAAAAGGGATGCGATGAATAGACGTAGTGGCCTCAGTTTCCTGCTATCACTCCCATGGACACTTGCAGATGGTGCACGGGGTGCTCAGACGTCATCCCTGGTGGGCCACAAGAATGGATGCCAAAAATATATGGTGTGGCGCTATGCAAGAAGTGCCGAGTAGATTGGATCACCATCAACATGTTGCTTCCAGGGCTAAACACAATGCAAGTGTTTGACAAGCTGGTATACGTCACCCGAGATGCGGGGAGCATGAACCCACTTGCTTGGTGAGTCAGGAGGCAATGCCTCCTCCTCTTTAAAAAATTGCAAAAAGTACTTGTTGTATTGGTCAGCAGTGTGTATTGGGTGCTCAAGCGACGCGGGATAATTGCACTGGGGTGCAGCTTTGTCAATTGCAACGGCGATTGCACGTTCTGCTGGGCCGTTGTACTCTTTGGGGATCTATTTGAACAAAATAAAATGAGATGTGTGGCATGCAATGGCCACGACGTCAACGCACGGGTTCAGAGGATGGTTCAGAGAACACGCGGATCCTACTGCGTTCGCTATTGTCGCATTGAGTACATATGGATCTGGCACTAAAGTAGGCCTTCAAGTGACACCTTCTATCATGTGCTATCACGCGCTATTATGCGTTTTACATTACACTGAAGTACACCTACCAAACAATTACAGCCAAGGATGGTAGACACAGAGTATTCCACTCGTCGGCAATGGCAGCAAATTGTCTCATTCAAATGTCAGCCTTTAAAAAAAGAAAATGTGTTGCATACACATACAAGCAAAACTGGCACGGATCACTACATGGAGGTCATGGTCCTGTCCTGGGAAGTGGTAGATTGGACCTCCGCTTGTGGGGCTCCTCTGCAACTCCACTAACACTCGTTCACATAGATACCCGTACACAACCATGCAACAAGGCCATAACAATGCACAACTTCAGATACGTACAAATTTCTATCTAAATCACACCTACGTACCCATACACATGCACAAAAAACGCCGCCAGATCGTAACACACCCATACAGGCATAGACACATCACACATAACATTATAAATTTCAAACATATGCTGTCAAGGCTCTAGCTTTTTTGAGGAAGAGTCACCCCCCTCCCATTCCCCCCACCTCCCTCCTTTCACCTCTTACACCTCACTAGTGTATGGAAAACCTGTCGAAGAGCAGACTGGCCTGCCGTATGTACAGCACGGTCTGAGGTTTGCTGGCGAACTAATTACATGTACGTGTATACAAACTCAAAGTTTAATTCCACAAGGTATGGCAGCTACATTCGCACACACTCAATTACAAAGAAAAAGTGCACTTTCTTACACAATAAAGCCTTCCTTCCAATGGAGGGCAAGCAGAGATATTGCATTCTTTGAAGGTAACCACCTACGAGTCTCAGACTTTCCTACTTAAGTTTACAAGAGGCGGACTTCGCAAAAGAAAGGAAATGAGAAAACGCACAGCTCGCCCTCACCTTCAATCGTCATTCCTCATGTGTCCGTACGTGGCGCATATCGCATATCGCTCTAGTTTCTGTTACAATATGGTAATGACCGCATATCGCTCCTGTTTCCTCCAATTCATTGATTTCCAGGCATGCCTGCTCACTATGCACAGGAGGAGACGTAGCCCCCGTCGCTCGATTTCACCTGGTTGGGCTCAAAGCAGCTGCCTAGCCCTCTAGATTGACGCCATAAGAAAAGCGCTGCCAATTTGTTTTGTCAAAATGGAGGAAAGACGCCTTTCCCGCAACAGTGAACCTCAAATGCCGCGACAACCAGGAGGTGACGACTCCTAGGGTACTTTCCTAGTGTACCTCCAAAGACGTCAAATCACCGTCGGCTGTTCGAGAGGGGGGTTTAAGAAAAGGGTAATTACCAAACTAGCACTCAAGTTTCGTTCATTTCAAAATCTAGCACTCCAAGTTTTGTTAATACAAAACTAGCACTCTCACATGTAAGGTGAAGCCACGTGGTCATTACACGATCAAATGATGTGCCACACGAATTCGCACGGGACCCTACCTGACACACCACTTATCTCTTTCGTTTCCAAAATCTTCCACCACTTTTCTACCATCACTTTTGTGATTGACCAAAACTGCCCCTGCCTCTATCTTGCAGTCTCGCTGAGCTCAGCCGCGCTTGCGGACTTACTGAGCTCGGCCTGCTCGCTCTCGTACTAAACCATACATCCTAAGAATTTTGCATGTAATAGTTCGATCGCTGCATGTGAGTTGACTTGCTACGGTAGCACTACCGGTATGATTGAGCTGCTCGCCATTGAGTTGCTCGCCACCCAATGGGAGCTTGCTATGGCCTCCCTTACTCCCCTCCTTTCTCTCGACCATTGTTCGCAAATTTGCGAACACACTAGCGTCTCTCTTTTGTACTTCCCTTGAGCGTTTTATGCCTATTGTTGTTGTATGCCTGCAATATGTCGTCGTGCCTAGCTATGCATGCTAATTTGTTGCCTTGCTTTGTCTACGCGCTTAAGTGTAGCAGCTTACGTCCTGCAAAGGGTTGAAAGATACATGTGGACCAATTCTTTTGGCGTCGTAGGGCTGTTTGGATTGCGAAGGTGGGTCAGTTACAAAAGTGGTTGCGGAAGATTTTGGAAACGAAAGAGAGAAGTGGTGTGTCAGGTATGGTCGCGTGCGAATTTGTGTGGCACGTCATTTGATCGTGTAAGGCCTACGTGGCCTCACCTTACATGTGCGAATGCTGGTTTTGTAATAACAAAACTTGGAGTGCTAGACTTTGAAATAAACAAAACTTGGAGTGCTAGAGTTTGAATAAACAAAACTCGGAGTGCTACTTTGGTGATTACCCCTTTAAGAAAGCGCCGACAAAAAACGCAAACCTATCACTTTTTTTTACAACACCTTCCGCACGAGTGAAATGACCATCTTCCTTCAGTTGAGAAGTTGGGTTCTTGGAAACTTCAGCAAAGCTACAGTAAACGGCTCCGCACACAAGGGTCAAGGTTTTCAATTGTTGCACCCGTTGTGGTCTTTCGAGTATGTGCACCAACTTCTTGGCTTCAGTATGGCGCCCCTCTCTAACACTTGTGAGGGGAAAATTTGTATGGACCTTCGCTTGTGTAAGCTCTAGCCCGTATGTTCATTCAACATTCTTTCTCATATCCGTATCGAATGTGTACGTGTTTGACCTGGATCGGCGCAAAAGTGTTCAACTTTGACTACGCTTGTCTTCCCCGTCTCGCTCATTGCCGAGCGCCTTGATACTTACCCTCGTCAAAATTTAGGTCTCTTTCTCGCGGATCCTATTTGTTGAGATAGTGCGCCCCTTGAGCTTTTTGTGAACGACCATGGCAAGGCGAAGCAAGGCAAAACCTTGCCTGGGCCGGGAGGTCGCTCGTGACAGGTGCATGCAGAAAGGGCGCTTGAAAGAGTGCAGCGGCATATCACTAAGAAAGCTTAGGAAAAATACTCAACATTTTGAGTAGCAAGAAACTGCTCACAAATGATGTAGGATGAAAGACCTTGTCATAACAAACCCGTAGAAATTTACAGAAGTGAAAAACTGATAAGAAATGAAGTAGTTATGTTTATTTATGGTTTTCTACGACGGCCGCTCGCCCCTAGGCGGGAGGGCCGCTTCCCGGACAGCACCTTTCCTCGCGTGTCCGGGTGCTCCTCCTTGTGGTGCTTCCTAGGTCTCAACAGCAGGTCCCAATTATGAGCAGCACTAGGCGTCCAATATATGTGCGGGTATTTCTCACGAACCTTATTACAGCCAGCGACAATGTTAGTTGCAGAGTCCGTGCAAAGCTGGACGACATGATCAGCCCCTACCTTCTCCACGGCCTCAAGCAGGTGATTACCAATGTAATTACCCGTCTTCCTAGCACCCTCAGTGGTAATAGCATCCATGAACATCTCAATGCCTCCCACAACTATAAGCACGTTAAGAAGAGGATGCCCGCATGGATCGGTCCACCCATCTGCTATAATGCTACAACCCGTCAATGGTAGTCCCTTTTTCTGTTTCTCCTTCCAAGCTTCTATCTTCGAGACCTCTTTATCAAGTAGGGTACCTCCAAGAGGCTTATCCTTCATAGGGACATACACTAAACCAGTTTCCTGAGTGTACTTACTGACAGCAACCAACATTTTCCTAAAGAACTCACTGCGAGCAACATTGAATGATGAACCAGTACCATAGAAGAAGCGAGCGACAATCTCATGGACATTCTCAGCATTCATCTTTTGGAACATGTCACTTAGAGAGGTCTGCCTTGTCTCCCTGCCTAAGGAGGGGTGTAGAAAATAAGCAGTCCTAGCTCTATTTGCTTAGCATGTGTGAAGGTTGACTGAAGTGTGTGGTCGGTTGAGTCCAGTTGATTCTTGTTTGGAGTGTCGATGTGTACGGCTTTGGAGATCGGGACTGTCGAGGTAGGTTAGCAGCCGCCGCTGTAAATATAGTGAGGAAGAGATGCTGTGTAAATTACACTTGAGAGTAAGAGAAAAGAGCTGAGCTGAGAGTAAGAGAGCGCTTCTCTCAGTGTCGTGTATGTGATGCTCTGCTGTGAATGAGTTGAGAGTAACATCGTTGAGAAGTGATTGCCTTGCTAAGTGTAAAGAGAACGCAATGACAGAGGATGATTTTCAACATGGTATCGGAGCAGGTCCTAATTTCCGGCTCCCGCACTTCGATGGGAAGGGTACTGAGTATCTAGTGTGGTTGAGAAGAGCGTGTGCACAACTTGCCATGCATGACCTGAAGGAGATTGTGCTGGTAAATGAAGCTATTCCCATTCAATTTCAAGTTCCTGCTGCAGATGCAGATGCAGAGGCTAGAGAAGCATATGTGATGAGAGAAGCAGGAAGACTTGCATGGAAGAAAAGGGAAGCCCATGCATTTGACTTGCTGACCAAGAATCTTGGAAAAGAGGCCTACATGAGAGTCCTGCGTCTGGAGACTTGTAATGAATCAGTATATTAGTAGATATAATATTCATTTAAATATAATAGTTAATTAAGTTCAGTAGGTATAATATTCATTTAAACAAAATAGTTAATTAAGTTCAGCCTACTGAACTTTATGTAGTTTTGAGTCTGCTGGACTTTATATAATGATCAGTTTAAGGACTCAGCCGAAAGCAGCAAGCTGAAGCCAACTTAAGTCAGCTTGCTGATACATTCTTTGACAGCGAGTTGACTTCCGTACTTGGTAGCAGCGAACTGCCTCGAAATGCATATAAGTGTGGTATGCTAGATGAATGGCCAGATGACATCCCTATGATGGATGGCGATTCGGGATGATGGGAGATGGCGGTGGATTTGGTTAATCGAGGTCCTACCAACGTGGTTAACTCCCGGGTAGGCGGTGCCATCGCACTGGCCGTTGAACAGTAAACTCATGCCATGTACATATGCTAGGCATTTCTCTCGAGTTCGGCATTCGAAAACGAGGCCAACTCTCTTGTACAGCTTACTGAGAGAGATCTGAATCCAAGGCGAGAAGCCATTGATACGCACTGTCTTCCAAACTTGCTTATGTATGAGTTTAGTGATTGCATTATTGGTGCTAGTTTACTTGCATTTGACTTACGAGTATTATTCACTCCTAGTGTGTTGTCCTTTTCTGTTAAATCAATTAACAGAAAATACCATAAAGATTACTTGTTGATATAAAGATCTTCATTAATTGTTAATCGCCTATTTGGTAAGACGATTCATTTCAAGACTAGTACAGCGATGTGGGAGGCACTTAAGAACATGCACCAACAGTACAGTACTTCTAACAGAAGCACCTTCAAGAAGAAATTTGCTCTGTTGAAGCAGGAAGAAGGAGAGAGTGTGCAATCCTATTTCTATCGCATCGGAGAGTTGTGCAAAAAGCTGGAAATTCTGGATGCGGCTGTCAATCCAGAGGACCAAGTGATTCAGGCCCTCAACGGCTTGGACCCCAAGTTTGAGACCTTCAAGGATTCTCTATCAATCCTGACGGCTCCCGAGCTCACCATGGAGAACATTGAGTCCAAGCTGCTCATCAAAGAGGCTCAGTTAGAGACCAAGGAGAACACAAGTGGTGGCCCTGAACAATCTCTGCTGACCTATGGAGACAAGCAGTTTTGACTAGTGGGAAATGAGGTGGTTGAGCACACTGTTGAGTTGAATACCTCTAGTGGCGGCCGAAGTCTTGTTGTTGCAGATTCTTGAGTGTGCTCTCCCATCGGCGCTGGAGGAGGGTCTCTTGGAGATGAAGTGCTTCTTTCGAAAGCTTGTTGTTGGTCTTGAGGATCGGCCATCTTCTTGTGCTACCAAAGTGCCTAGCTCCGATACCACTGTAGTGAAACAGATGGATAAAGTACCTAGTAAAATAGAATCTTTTATCTATTCAAGACAAGGATCTTTGAACACAAGTGGTAGCTTCTTGAGAGAGAGATGGCTTCTTGAAAGTTGATATAATTCTGGAATTTGGCAAGTATAAGAGTGATTCTGGAATGCCTTTCTATGTTCTAGCTCTTGTTTATATACTTGCTACATAAGTAATTTCTAGGAAGGTGCATGTTGATGTGTTGGCACCCAACACATCCCAAAATTTGCCACCTCTTTCTAGAATAATGTACACATGTCCTTTTGACCTAAAAATGGCACATTTGACTTTTGCCACGTGGAGTTCTTCTAGGTCTTTCCTCTAACTTCAAAAATGCATTAGAAGGTTAAAAGGACATGAACCAAGTCACTAGAGTATCTATTCACACTTGAATCCCCTCAATATTACTCCAAATATATTCAAAAGCATTAAATATATGCAAACTAATATATTATAACTCAAATCACTACACCGGTTATGAAATACGTATTTGGAAAATACCTAAAACAAATACGTATTGCAAAAACACGTGTAAAAGATGGAGATACGTGTATATTATGCTTTTCCAAGATTCTCAAAAAAATTGACAAGACTTATAACATTCAAATTGCTAAGAAACTTCGAGCGCAACTGGTTGCGAATGGTAGAGGACTCAATTTGCTATGATATGAACGTGGTGAAAGTAAGAGATCTGTTGCTACATTTTAAATTGCCAAAGATTCATTTTTACCTCGTGGGGACGCGTATTTTGAGTATTTTGAAAATGCGACAAAGTACGTGGTGTAATAGGTCGCTCACGGACCAAAACGCAAGTTTTCCATAATTAGGATCACGAACCCAGAGTGGCCTTTGTGAAGGAAGAGGATGAGGGCAAGTTAGGTTAAATGTTTGAGACTTATTAATGAATTCTTTTTCAACAAGTTCATCTACTTACACTTTTAGTGACAATGACGCATTCAACGTTGTACAGCGATCTGAGAACTAAATTATTTTGCAAAAGAACATATGGAGTTCAAGTCGTGAACTTGTTACACTTTGTGCAACCAATTTTTGTTCCAAATGACCAGCTTCGACCCCCCTCCAAGCTAAGAGATCGGTGCTTGCAGCTCCCAATACGTTGGCAAAGTTTGTGTCAGTGCACAAGAAGTGGCATTTGAGGGCAACGGAATGGCCTTTTTGTGAGCCCACGCTTTTGAAACAAAAGAGTTTTCTTTGCTTGAAGCGGTACGTCTATTACCATTGGATCCTTGCACGATAATATCGTCAATATTGTCAGCCACTTTCTCGTGGTTGGCCAATATTTTGTGAAAAGGTGTGTCATGACTCATTAGGTCGGGACCGTCACCCCAGCCAAGACACGCGTGTGTTGACCATCAAACTAGGAGGGGACGACTTTGACCTTACTTCACGCATTCATATGTTGACCTTTGCTAGCATTCCAAATCGCTAAAGTGTAGAGCGTCGCGTCACCTTGCGAACGGCACCGGTTACGCGCCATTTGGTCAAGATCGAGCGAGATATTCGCGATCTAGTCCGCGCCATCTACCGGCCCCTACCAAATTTCGACCAAAGGCCACTTTGTGACTCAATGTGCCCAAAGGGTCACATTGTTGGCTCTTCGCGACTCCAAGGACCCCTAGCCATTAGCGTACAAATCCGCGAGCTTGATAAAGTACACTTAGCATGCATTAGCATAGTATATGAGCACCATTAGAGCTATAACGTGGTGACTGCACATCACTCCTTCCTAGAGGAAGCTTCCTTACGTTTGAGATCTACTTTTGAGGTGTTATCTAGGTAGCATTGGTCGAGGTAAGGTCCGCCAATGAGAGTCATGCATCCACTTCCTTGCACTATATTTGATTGGTATGTGTTGGGCTTAGCCAATAAGAGAGCTAGTACTTGCCTTACCTCCACTTTCGTGGACCTAAGAGAGCCTCCTAGTGTGACTGTGTGCATTGATTCCGCCGCCTTTAGCGCCGGTTTTGCAAAGAGTATATAGTAGTAGATGTCCCTAGAAGGACATCTTTTTAGAAGTCAATTATGCCAGCTGTAAGCCACATAGTTATCAATAAAACTTACACTTTTATCTCTTGTGTTTTCAGGACCACTGAGTCTCTCTCTTGTGAAGACCAAGCCCTCCTGGCTTCCAGTCACTAGAAGAACTTCACAAGTGGTGAGCAAAGACACAGCTTAAACCCTGCCATAGGACTACTCTTGAAGATCATGATGTGCTTCTAGTGATCTTTTGGGCCAGACTTCATTAGTTGTTTTCCTACCAGATTACAGTCTTGAGGTGCTCACTCTGGAGAGTACACACTCCTTAATTAAAACATTTGACAGCTGACCTTCTTTTTGGCCATAAGGCCACATGCGTTTCTACTTTCACTATAGCAAGCCTTGCTTGCCCACTTGTGTATTGCTTGTATAGATCAGATGCGTTTGACCCCATAATGCACGACAGGTGGAATAACATTATCATGGTAACAAGAGGAAAATTATCTTGAAAGGTACTAGTCCGTTGCACAAGAGTGTAGTTGAAAGAAGATGTTACACATTGCTCAAATCTCGTCCTTGCATAAGAAGTCACAACTTGGAGATTTGATATTCATTAATTGGTTAGGCCGTAGTCCTAGTCACGCCATTGCACTACATAGATATTTGAAAGTGTAAGAAAGAGTAGACTGAGACAAAGGACAATCGGAAGTTTGTGTTGCTTTAAGAGCAAGCACCACAAATTATGTGATAAGAGCTCATGCGGAATGACACAAACAATTGCTGGCAGCACAATACTGGATCTTTGTGAAAGTAGTTTGGATGTGACGATAAGCTATGATTTCACACCCCACAAGTAAGCCTTAATGATATTAATTGAAAAAGGCACAATGCACTTCAGAAAGACTCACAAGCAGAGTGTGAAAAGTCGAGGTATACATGTTGCGTTTCCTTTGACTCTTTATTCTCATACAAAGCCGAAAGCAGGCTCAATAGGCTTTTGAAACAATCATGGCTACGGGTCAGTTAATTGAACACAGATGCAACTGAAATATATGTTCTAAATCTGTTCCAAGTCTCGCCCTCGGTCGAACTTGAGCAATGGAGAAAGTGCTTGCAAGGGCATCTACCATATGATAGGTGGGGCCGCATCTTGCCGTGACCAGTGCAGCGCATGGATTTTATATATTTGTAGTAGAGTGGATCTTATCAGTCTGAATACAAGATTCAGTATGCTCCATCAATTTCCTTGGGTATTACTGAAAGAAGGAACCGCTTAGGGCAGCACACATGATCACCTTCAAATCTAGGGACCACAGCAACCTACTATCAGTGAAAGTTTGTTCCAACATCAAGATCTGACTGTAGACCTCACACATTCACTTTCGGAAGATCAGGAGATGCCTTCACTACTTTTTTGCAGTAATCACAAAAGAAAATTACTCACAACAATCAAACTCATCACCCCTAAAAGAAGGATGCCTGTAGAGAAGAAGAGGCACGAAAAGATAAACACTAGAAGTACACGGTAAAATAAGGGACGATGATGTGCAGATGTGAGGAGAAATACACTGTGTAGCACATAGTGACACAAATTCACAGATATGGAAATTACATTGAAATGATACATTTAAGGAAGTTACAAAGGCGCGGCGTGCAGCTAGAGACTTCACAAATTACGCGGGGCAATGGAGCTGCGGATAGTCCTACTCACTAAGTTTTCACACAGCCAACTCAGACTACTTACACGACTAAAAGCTGTAGCTTTACCCCCCTCATCCTCACGATGAGAGAAGACGAGCAAGCTGTCCAGGTGTGACATGTACCTACGCAGTACTGCTCCAGCACTAGAGCTTGGCAGGAGTCCAAGCTTCAAGCGCTGTCAAGAGTGTCTGATACCAGAGCGGAGATACCTAGCCAAGGGTGCAGGAAGGCACCAGCTAACTGCTGCTGCTCTACCTCTACTGTTGGGGGCCCGTCTTCACTGTACAACCCCCATGTATACATTGTCATGCATTCTCCAGAGACTACAGAGGAAATTTGAGAGTGAGATTTGAGCCCTAAGCGCTGAGAAAGAAGGGGGGGGGGAGGGGAAGCTGCTGCAAGATCCACTACTGTGAGTACAAGCCCTCTGCCTCCAGTCTCCTCTCATAGGCCTGAAGTTGAGCGATGAAGCCGGCATTAGGGGCTGCTTCTGGTCGACACCTCGCAGTATGCCTGTATGCCGCAAGAAACCTCAATCGCTTCTCTCTCATCAGATAGGCGATGACAACAGTGACACTGCGCACCATGCAGCAGAAGTCCGGATCAGAACCATCAGATGGGCAGATGGGCAGATGAGCAGATGAGCAGATGAGCTGATGCGCAGATGCATACTACTTGAGTGCAGTCCCCTACTTGCAGGTCAAAGATGCCAAAGGGAGACAAAACAAGCTAAGCAACAACCGAGAGGCACCATAGTCCAGTAACATGTGGACTCGCAAGTGCAGAAACACACATTTGAGTGAAGGTTTCTATGAATGTACCTTCTTGACCGGCCAGCAAAACAGTGTACAAGCACCTTGCCACCCTGCTGCTTGACGGTATTGATGTATTTGTGACAGTCGTCAAATCTGGAAAGAAGATCTACTTGCGGATCATCCAACACTGCATTTTCAACAAACAGAGTATTGTCAATCCCATTGCTTCACTGCTTACATACATTTCTGAGAGAAACTTGCAGCAAAGCGAGAAGTCTGGAGTCAATGAGAGGAAGATCCGAAACAACTGCGTCCCATTCGAGGACCAACCTGAACATACCCACGGCTGCATCAGAAGAGAACAAAAGGGAAAAAGACGTACCGCTGATAATCTCATACTGAAACTCTTCAGGATAAAAGGGCTCCATTGCATTTGCCACAGTGAGCACAGCTGTTATGTTGAGCTTCTTCAGATCTTCCCTATTATTCGCAGCACCGACTGATCCTACATACACACACTGAAGAAGCAGAACCACAGTTTATCACAACCATGCACACATAGACATGAATGACCTAAGCGAGGCAATGTAGAAAAGCTACTGAGTCAATCAGCAGCACCTCGAAAAAATTTCAAATGCCAGGCCTCGAGCAAACAACAAGCGGAATAGTCCTGCAAACTTCTTTGAACAGCTGGCAAGCAGACTAGAAGCAGAAGCAAAACTGCTCCAGCAAAGACAACAAAACGAAACAATCCATTGCTCGAGTCAGCCATTCCACACCAATCACACCAAAGCCTTCAAGCTAAGTCAGCCAGAGAACTCCCAGAAATCGCCACAGCTTAGCAGACTCCTCCACCCACGGAGTTGAAGATGCAGTATACTGACAAGTCGAGAAACTATCAGGTGAGATCCTCGTCCCACAATAACCCATGGGGGCATCATCTAATGCAACTACACCTGTAAGTTGAAGAGTACGTTTACCAAGGAAATGAGAAGACTATTTACCAGGTCAACTTCGCAGGGCTTCCTGTCGTCAGCAATATGTTTTGCAAAGGCAACTGCTCGTAAAAGCTTCACTGTCTGGTCCCTTTCAGCCTGAATCAGATCCATTATGTTTTGCTTAGACTGGGCAGGCTGCGTACAGTGCCGATCGAAGTCCATACATTCACCAACTCCGTCGTCGTCATGGTCTTCACATTCCAAACTTCTGCAATCATCCCACTGCCACAGCGAGGAGCCTCGTTCATTCTCGAGCCCGACTGCATTTCGGCACTCAGTTGACCTATCCCAGCTCCAGCCATAGGACGTGGAGACTTCAGTATCCAGACGTAAGCAGTCTGACATGATGGACGATTTTGGCCAGGCATCGACTGCTAGCTTCTCTCCCATTATAGCCATACTAGTACTGCACAGACAGAGCCCTACACTTCCCTTCAAAAACTGGAGGACCAATTCAGATTTATCCGCAGTAGTATTATAGCCCGCAAGCTGCAGTCTCCTACAAATCACCCGTCTCAGGATAATGGCGAGTAAATTGCGTCCCAACCATGCGCACCGAGGCCTCCCAGCAACTAGTACCTGCTAGCACAGCGGTCAGACAGCTCACAACCCGAAGATGTGTAGCCTGTAAGTGGCTGTATGGAGTGACAATTAAGCCAGTCGTGAATGTCAAGAGAGTTCGGAGCTGGTGTTAAGCATCGGAGTGTGCTGCTGATTGGAGACCAGGCGGACCATTATATGGTTCCACTTTTTGAGGCAGTGCAGACTGCATTTCCGAGACGGGGGTATATTTAATAAAATCAGTAAATTACCGAGAGGAGGTTGGCGACGATTTAAACAATCAATTATTTTGTATTCATTCATCTGACACGCGTATCTGCAGGCTGGTCTCGGGAGGTCACTACAAAAGCTAGATGCAAATTCTGATGCATTTTGACCTTCATTGAGAGCACCAAGTACACATGCATGCCAATTTCGCGGCTTCCAACTCTACCCAGTACGTCCAGGCCTCAAAGTCGTCAATCTCGTACCTTTGCCGGCAATTGCCCGTTGTTGCTTTTGTCACAAAATATTGCCCTTGATGCCCGAGCCCGGCAGCAGCTGAACTACATTCACTTTTCCAACTTTTTCACCCCGAAAGTGCCGGCCCAAACATAACGAAGGCTCAACCGGTAGCTATTTGTTATTGACCTTGCTTGACGACATTTGACGATACGCGGAAAGCTGCCAGGCACACTCTCGTTCACTCTCGTTCTTGTCATATGCATTCAGCCTCTCCGAAGAAACCAAGGCACACCTACGCGTGCAAGACGTCTGTCGGAGACGTCGGATCTATCCAATCTGGTCCAGGCTCCACTCTGCAGCGAGGTCGTACGGTTGACGTCCTTGCGATTGCAGGAGATTCGAAGCTCCTGGGCACTCCTGGGTCCTGCCTGAGGGCAGCAGACCGCAGCAAGACAGTGACTGCACCAGTCTGGTAGTGGTCGGGCAGGCGTTTGGGGGCTCGTCGGGGGTCAATACCGAATGATATTGAAGCGCTTTGCAACTATGTTGTAAAAACAGTTTGTCCTGGTGTGGTCAGAACAGGTCACGGAATGTCGGTGTGCGCGCCATCTTCGGACATCCTTAGAATTACCGCATATCGCTCCAGTTTCCTCCGGTTCATTGATTTCTAGGCATGCCTGGCCACTATGCACAGGAGGAGACGTAGCCCCCGTCGCTCGATGTCACCTGGTTGGGCTCAAAGCAGCTGCCCAGCGCTCTAGATTGACGCCATAAGAAAAGCGCTGCCAATGTGTTGAGTCAAGATAGAGGAAAGACGCCTTTCCCGCAACAGTGACCTCAAATGCCGCGACAACCAGGAGGTGACGACTCCTAGAGTACTTTCCTAGTGTACCTCCAAAGACGTCAAATCACCGTCGGCTGTTCGAGAGGGGGGTTTAAGACAGGGGTAATTACCAAACTAGCACTCAAGTTTCGTTCATTTCAAAATCTAGAACTCCAAGTTTCGTTCATACAAAATTAGCACTCTCACATGTAAGGTGAAGCCACGTGGTCCTTACACGATCAAATGACGTGCCACACGTATTCGCACGGGACCCTACCTGACACACCAGTTCTCTTTTTCTTTTCCAAAATCTTCCACTACTTTTCCACCACCACTTTTGTAACTGACCAAAATTGCCCCTGCCTCTATCTTGCAGTCTCGCTGAGCTCAACTGCGCTTGCGGACTTGCTGAGCTCGGCCTGCTCGCTCTCGTACTAAACCATACATCCTAAGAATTTTGCATGTAATAGTTCGATCGCTGCATGTGAGTTGACTTGCTACGGTAGCACTACCGATATGATTGAGCTGCTCGCCACCCAATGGGAGCTTGCTATGGCCTCCCTTACTCCCCTCCTTTCTCTCGACCATTGTTCGCAAATTTGCGAACACACTAGCGTCTCTCTTTTGTACTTCCCTTGAGCGTTTTATGCCTATTGTTGTTGTATGCCTGCAATATGTCGTCGTGCCTAGCTATGCATGCTAGTTTGTTGCCTTGCTTTGTCTACGCGCTTAAGTGTAGCAGCTTACGTCCTGCAAAGGGTTGAAAGATACATGTGGACCAATTCTTTTGGCGTCGTAGGGCTGTTTGGATCGCGAAGGTGGGTCAGTTACAAAAGTGGTTGCGGAAGATTTTGGAAACGAAAGAGAGAAGTGGTGTGTCAGGTATGGTCGCGTGCGAATTCGTGTGGCACGTCATTTGATCGTGTAAGGCCTACGTGGCCTCACCTTACATGTGCGAGTGCTCATTTTGTAATAACAAAACTTGGAGTGCTAGAGTTTGAAATAAACAAAACTCGGAGTGCTACTTTGGTGATTACCCCTTTAAGAAAGCGCCGACAAGAAACGCAAACCTATCACTTTTTTTTACAACACCTTCCGCACGAGTGAAATGACCATCTTCCTTCAGTTGAGAAGTTGGGTTCTTGGAAACTTCAGCAAAGCTACAGTAAACGGCTCCGCACACAAGGGTCAAGGTTTTTAATTGTTGCACCCGTTGTGGTCTTTCGAGTATGTGCACCAACTTCTTGGCTTCAATATGGCGCCCCTCTCTAACACTTGTGAAAGGAAAATGAGTATGGACCTTCGCTTGTGTAAGCTCTAGCCCGTATGTTCATTCAACAGTCTTTCTCATATCCGTATCGAATGTGTACGTGTTTGACCTGGATCGGCGCAAAAGTGTTCAACTTTGACTACGCTTGTCTTCCCCGTCTCGCTCATTGCCGAGCACCATGATACTTACCCTCGTCAAAATTTAGTTCTCTTTCTCGCAGATTCTATTTGTTGAGATAGTGCGCCCCTTGAGCTTTTTGTGAACGACCATGGCAAGGCGAAGCAAGGCAAAACCTCGCCTGGGCCGCGAGGTAGCTCGTAACAGGGGCATGCAGAAAGAGCGCTCTTGGTCCTGAAATGGATTTGTGAATGAGGAGGGTTGGAGCGAGTGCTGGTGGGGAGCCATGGTTGCTCGTTGTGACACGCGGCATGGCCGCCTGCTTGTTAAGAGGGCATGAGGAAAAGAGGGTGAGAAGGGGGAGGAGGGTGGCTATGGTGGGAGTGTATGAGGGATAATGGAGAAAGGAGGGAGGAAAGGAGGTCGTTTCATCAACGGCGAGTGTAGGAATTGATGAACATACGCAACCGTGTCGAAGAGACCGAGGTTCAAATCCCAGTTTGCATAAGATTGCTCAGAGTGGAGGCTGGTTGATGATAAGCATGTATGGCGCTCTTTGGATTGTATGAAGAAAGAACACTATCTCAAAACAATGTCCCTCACGCCCCGCGCAATTAGTGCCCGAGACGTGCACACTTGTGGGTGGGAGGAGTGTAACGATCCCTCACGTGGCCGGTTGCGGTGCGTGCGACATGTTTGCGCGGAGCGACCGAATGTGACTGAAAATTATTGGCTTAACTTGTATAAGTATAGTTGGCGCGCAATCAAAGTCCCTTGATTTACCTTGTCGTTTGTATCCCGACATGGTGAATGAAAATCAAATAAAACATGAAAAAATGAATTTAATCAACACTGAAATCGATTCGTATATCAATTATATATAACCATCTCAGCGGATGAACATGGAGTACCTTAAATATAGGTAAATTGTCAAAATAGCCTTTCATTTGCAAAATGAAGGAAATCGAATGCTCAACATTCAAAAATAACAAGAAAAATGTTATTTACATGCCATCCTCCTCATCATTGAGACTAGGTGGCAAATGTGATGTGGGAACATATTTCAATTGGAAGCTATCATGGCAAATTATTCTTTCTCATTCTTGCTTAAATCTCCCCACCGACCAGGTTTGGGAGTCAATGACATAAAAAAATTTACGACCATGTGGTAAGAGACATTTTGTGGTGCAACCAATTATTCCACCTGCATCGGGAAGGCGTGCGCCTAAGCCTAAAGTGCATATTGGAGAGCGTGGATTGCCGCCTGTTCATCAATGAATTTTTGGAGTGAAGAAGTTTATGGAGTATTCTGCGTTCACGCCCGACAGGCAAGTTGCCTTTGTAACTACTTTGTTGAAGAAGAGTGATGTAACATGGTATGAGCGTAAGGAGCAACTGTCTGGAGTTCCTGCTATTGTTGATCAGCTCTTTGATGGCTTGACAAGGCAATTTCAACCGATTGCACCTGAGGCTACCGCTCGAGATCTATTGGTGCGCCTTCGTCAACGAGAAAGCGTTCAAGAGTATGTTTCGCGCTTCAACAAGCTGGTGCTTCAATGTCCATTCATGCACGAGTCGGAGATGATGGACAAGTTCAAGAGGGGACTCAAGCCAACTGTGGCCAAGGAAGTGGCGCTCAAGGACCCTTCTGATCTTGGAGAAATGATGGCATTGGCGACGAGGGTCGACGCTGTGGAGAATAGTCTAAGACAGTGGGGCAACCACAACTTTGGAGGACATCGACACTTTGGATCTCAAGCGCCAAGCACGAGTGGTCAAGGTGCAATACCTATGGAGTTGGGACTTGTTCAGAAACCAGCGCAGGCAGCAAAATTCCAAGCCGAGAGGACCCTGCTATAATTGTGGCAAGCTTGGGCATCTGGCTCAAGACTGTCGTGTGAAGGTGAAGCAACCTCAGCAACAGGAAAAAGGAGGATGCCAATGAGTTGTTCTGGGATGTATACTGGCATGAAGATGGGAACTCACAAGGAGGTTATTCCCAAGAGCCTGCCGAGAAGCAAAGGACGAGACGTTGACAAGCCTATCATCGTGGAAGGAGGTTTATACGGCAATAAGGCAAAGTGTATGGTCGACAGTGGCGCAAGTGCAAATTTTGTGCACAAGCAGCTGGTGAAAGAGTGGCGAATCCCTGTGCAGAAGCAATATGAGCCTAAGGAGGCAATTTTGGTGAATGGGCAGAGACTCAGTGTGGTGCACCTACAAAAGTTATTCACGTGGAAGTAGCGGGGCACCGCAGTAAGGAAGTTATGAAGCGGGCAGAGTTAGGTCACCATGAGGTGATATTGGGCCGACCATGGCTAAGGAAAGCCAACCCTCAAGTGCACTGGAGCACGGGACGAGTGAAGGTCCAAGGGCGTGATGGTCGAATGGAGACAGCAGAACAGGTGGAGGTAGATACGACCATAAGTAATTGTCTTCTGTCGAGCCTGCAAGTTAGGAAGCTATGCAAGGCAAATCAGGTGAAGGAGATGTACCTTGTTTCGGTGGCCCTGGCCCGGTCATCACTTGAAGCAAGTGTGAACCTTAAAAGCCTGGGCGAGCGAGCGTCGTCGGAGGAGCAAGTAGTGGTGTCTGATCCCCTTGCTCAGATGGAGCAGAGCCCAACTGCTCAAGAGAAGAAGAAGCCTGCTGAGATGCCTGCCCAAATTAAGACGCTGTTGGAGGAGTTCAAGTGCGTTTTTCTTGAAAAGCTACCTGCGGAATTACCTCCACAGAGAGCTATGGAGCACAAGATCGAGTAGGAACCAAGGAGCAAGCCACCAATGAGACCCGCCTATAGACAATCGTTTGCGGAGTTGGATGAGTTGAAGAAGCAGCTGACAAAGTTGTTGGAGAGAGGATTCATCCGACCCAGCGAGTCTCCATTTGCAGGGCCAGTCTTATTTGTGAAAAAGAAGGATGGGACTATGAGGATTGAGGGAGGATCACTGGGATGTGTGTCGAGTACTGGGCGCTCAACAAGATCACGATCAAGAATAGGTACCTACTTCCACGAGTGCATGAGTTGATTAACAGGCTTTTTGAGACGAAGTATGTCTCAAATATCAAGTTGAGGAGTGGCTATCACCAGGTACGGATTGCGGAAGAAGACGTTCAAAAGATCGGTAACGATCTAAGCTTTTTAGGCGTATTTAGGACGTTTTCTCCATTACCTAAAATACGTTATACTACTTATCATATGTTATTTGATAAATGATTGCATCACATCGAATTATTTGCCACACGCGTGTCCCAACTAATTCCCGGTCGATTGGCGAAACGACCGAGATTCTATTGCAAAAAGCGTTGTAACGTAATTCGATTACTTCCCAAAAGTACGACATAATTATTCATAAAGTTACTTTGATTAATTATGAGATGATAACTTAATTAATCATTGTTTGATTAAGTTATTTTGATTGTCATTATTTCGGATAATGCACAGTGACACATTTCAGATTTACGACCAGTTGTTAATATGAACAAACAGTCGTAAAAGTCAAACGACGCATAATGTGCAAAGCGACTTTGCCTCCGAGCGGATTCGAACCCGCGATTTGTCGTTCGAAACGTTCACACCTAACCGATTGGCGAAGTAGATTTTATAAGTACTACTTCATAACAAAAAGGTTTTGTACGCGACTTTGCGAACAGTCGCGACTTTTTGGTAAGTCGCGAGAACGCGAAAAAGCCCGTTTGGCGCGAAACGGTTTTTCGGAAACCGTCGAAAAGTCTCCAAACGGCCAAATGGCGCGTTTCGAGCATTCAGCCGAAGTGGGTCGTACCCCTTCGCCTATTTTTGTTGACATGAACCAGTGCCCTAGGTGGTGACTCGAAGCACTCCAGTGCCTCACGTTGTGCAGGTTTAAATACTTGCAGAGTCATTGTGAGTGCAACTCTCACAAACACACATTCTACATTAGTTTCCATTTTCGCTTTCTTGAGGATTTGTCAATTTTCACAAGTATATAGATTTTCTTTCCACTTCATTTAAATATTCTTTGAATACCGAGGAAAGATCCTCTCGAAAAGCAGAAACGTTACATTGGTATTGGAGCCGATCTCGGTTTCTCCAAGGAAAATTTTTTTTAGTGGTTCGGAAATATTTTGGAAAAATACATTTATGGGGCAATTCTTTATTCAGACGGTCACCCATCCCAGTATTGCCCTGCGCTCCGATCGATTATCATAGTTTTTGGGGCAGATTGTCGAGCGGTCACCCATCCCAGTTCTGCCCTGCGCGACGGTCGTTTATCATAGTTTTTGGGGCAGATTGTTGGCGCAGTCACCCATCCCAGTCTCGCCACAATTTCGACCTTTGTGGTGAAGGGCGCCTATTTTTTCAGCCCCTTGCACATGTTCAAGTCAAAATCTGCACCCGTTTGGGGCTTTTTGCATCGTTGCACACAAAAGGGGTCCATAGGGGACTTTCTTTCTCATCCCACCCCATCCCACCCACCTTGTGTTCTTGGATGCTATGCGCGTGTTTTGATATACACAAGGGATTTCTGCCCACCGGTCTTTTCCATCACATTTTTGCACTTGTTGTCATTCTACGGGAGTTGACTCTCACGCACAATTTCTGGATTCAGATTATTGTCGTCCATATTTGGTCACGTTTTGACCAGATTTGACATGTTTCTTTGACATTGGGTTGATTTGGTTGCTCATTTGAGTTTGTGAATTGTTTCCCTTTCTCTATTGCTTTGGCACGATGCTTTTGCATCTGCTCTATTTCATCCATTTGTGACTCACCCCTCTCACATGGATTTGAGCTTGAAAGCGATAAGAACACTGCCCTGTTTATCACAACGCTCACTCAAATCATGTCAAAGTTGACATTGCATTTAACTTGATAAGTGCCAATTTCTTCTGAGCTATTATTGACAACACTACTTAGTCAGCAAGAACTTCTAGGTGTATATTCGCATACACCCAAGCTTCTTGTTCTCTCTGGCATACCCGAATATTGATATATACCGTTCGGAATATGTTAGTATGCAAGTGTTGTTCTTTAACGAGTTTACGGAACCCGAGTGTATCCATGTTTGCATGTTCTTGCACTTCCAGCCGCATGATCCTAACATTGTACAGCGTTACAAACACTTGTCTTGATTACGGAAAATGCACAAGTGTCTTGCACCAATTTATATTGCTGCATTCTCGCGTTTCAAGCGCGATCGGCAACGCAAAATGAAATTCTGGTAAAGGACCTCCATATTTCCCACATTCCTCTCAAGGCGAGGACATTGCTAGAGATGCATAATGCTTCTTTGGGGTTAAGTATGACATTTGAAACAAAATTTTTAGACAAATCATGCTTTACAGTCATTGATTTAGGTGCATCAGTGAGCTTCATTAATGCACGTTTTGCACAAGGGATGAAGTTGCTTCCAATACTCAAGGACGAGACCCTTCGCCTCGGCGATGGCTCGTTAGCTTGTATTTTTGGAACGATTACCGCTCAGCGTGCAGTCCTTTCATGGGCGTGTACAATTCTACGTAACTGAACTGCCACATGGAATCGACGCAGTTTTGGGTAACGATTGGCTTATGCCCAAAAGTGCATGGCTCGACTTCGGTCAAAAGACATGCATTGTACGCAAAGGGACCAGGAAAATCACTCTTCAGTCCCTTAAGCCCGATATAGCCTTGGAAAGTCCTTTGAAGACTCTTCTATTGTCCATAAAGCAAGCTCGACGTTTGGCAAAGCACGGTCAAAATGTTTTCTATGGATTACTGAGACCCGATTCCCCAGCAACTTCCACTACGCTCTTTACGGAAGAGCCGATGTTAGACGTTCCTGGTCATGAGGAAACACTCACAGCTGAACTTTCTGCTCTTTTGCAAAAGTACAAGTCAGTGTTTCCAAGTGAAATACCAGTCGAGCTTCCGCCTAATAGGGGTATTGGACATGCAATCCCTCTCATTCTCGATTCTCAACCGACTTGGCGCCCAATTTATAGCCTAAGCCCGTTGGAGATGAATGAAATGAAGGACCAAATTGGCGACTTGCTTGAGAAAGGATGGATTGAGCCGAGCTCTTCTTCATTCGGGGCGCCCATTCTATTTGTTCAAAAGAAAGATGGGACGCTTAGAATGTTCATTGATTACTGTGCGTTGAACAACACAACAGTCAAGAACCGCTATTCGTTGCCTCGCATTGATGATTTCTTTGATTCGCTGCAGGGGGCATGCGTGTTCTCCTCGCTTGGTTAAGCCCAAGGCTATCATCAGATTCGAATCACACTAGAGGATGTCCCCAAAACAGCGTTTCGTACGCCTATTGTGCACTTCTAATACAAAGTCCTACGTTTTGGACTTACCAGTGCACCAGCGACATTCCAAAATACGATGAACGATTTGTTTAGACCTTATTTGGGGAAATTTGTCCAAGTTTACCTCGACGATATCCTTGTCTACTCAAAGAACAGGGACGAGCATTACAAGCACCTCGAGTTGGTGTTGTAAATCCTTCGTGAGCAACAGTTTGTAAGCTCAAGAAATGTTCCTTCCTAAAGGATGAACTTTTGTACCTCGGACATATAGTGGGTTCGAAAGGGGTGCGCCTTGACCCAGCCAAGATTGCGTGCGTCGCTGACTAGCCTGTCACACAAGATGTAAATATTGTACGTTCATTCCTTGGGTGTGCTAACTACTTTCGTAAGTTTATGCAAGGTTATTCAGTGATAGCTGCGCCATTCAATGCTCTGACAAGGAAAGATAAGTCGTTCATTTGGGATGAGAATATGCAACATGCGTTTGAGCGCATTAAGTATGCACTTACTAATGCGCCACTTCTTTCACTAGCCGATTCCAACTTGCCTTACGAGGTAGTCGCCGATGCGTCTGGTGTTAGAATAGGGACTGTCTTGCTGCAAGCAAGCCGGCCTATTTGTTCTGAGAGTCAAAAGCTGACACCTGTCGAACAAAACTACTCAACGACGGAGCAGGAGCCCTGGGCAGTTATATACGCTTTGAAAAGTTGGCGATGTTATTTGGAAGGCTGCAAGGGTTTGACATTGTTTACGGACCACTGCCCAAATACCTTCTTTCAAATTCAGCCAACGCTATCAAGGCGCCAGACGAGATGGTCTGAGTTCTTGCAACGATTCCACTTTAACTGGGCGTATCGCCCTGGTCGCACTAATGTTGCGGACCCTCTAAGTCAAATTCCCCATCACCACTTGATGTTGGCGACTGTTACTAGTTTGCGAGAACAAAATGGTCAAGCTTCGAGGGCGGCCACCCTTGATTCTTCTGTACCCCCCCAGACAACTGGCGTTGCCCGGCCTGGTGACGCGGGCCAACCCGATTTAGATAGCACGCATACCTCGGAATTGCTTGACCTGCATCAACTATTTCACGAGGGCTATCTGAAATGAATCGACTTACCAAATAGGCGATTAACAATCAATGAAGATCTTTATATCAGCAAGTAATATTTATGGTATTTTCTGTTAATTGATTAAACAGCAAAGACAACACACTAGCAGTGGGCAACACTCGCAAGTCAAATGGAAGTATATTAGCATCAGCAATGTAATCAATAAATTCACACATAAGCAAGGCTAGAAGACAGTGAATATCAATAGCTTCTCGCCTTGGTTTCAGATCTCTCCCAATAAGCTGTATCAGAGAGTTGGCCTTGTTTCCAAATGCCGAACTCGAGAGCAATACCTAGCATATGTACATGGAATGAGTTTATTGTTCAACGACCAGTGCAATGGCACCGCCTACCCGGGACTTAACCGCGTTGGTAGGACCTCAGTTAACCAAATCCACCGCCATCTCCCATCATCTCGAATCGCCATCCATCCTAAGGATATCATCTGGCCATCATCTAGCACACCACACTTAGATGCATCTCTAGGCAGTTCGCTGCTACCGATTTCAACTGGCTGTCAAAGAATGTGCCAAAACCTGACCTAATTGACTTCAGCCTGCTGCTCCTGACTGAGTCATTAAACCGATAATTATATAAAGTCCAGCAGACTCAAAACTAACTAACGTTCAGCGGGTTGAACTTATTTAAGTATTATATTCAAATGAATATTATATCTACCAATATACTGATTCATTAGAATCCCTCCAACTTAACAGGTTGTCGCCTCAACAACACTAACACTGGGTACATGGTTTCTCCCAACTCACATTACTGATCTCCTTCCCACCGCCTCTTGCTCCAACAATGATGTCAACTGTGGGGATCAATAGTGACAGTGTGTTGTCCCTTCGCCCTCAGCCTACTGCCCTTATGAGGGAGATGTTCCTGGGGCTCTACGGTTAGGGGAGCGAGATCGAGAGCCAGACCTCCTCCTTCTGTCTTGGGGTTCTCCTGAAGGAAAAAGGCAGGGTCTGTCCTTTTCAGAGTACACGGGTACCAGTGCCCTGCAAAGTCCAGCTGACTGGTTTCCCTGGCCAAGAATTCCCAGCTCCTCCTCTCCACCTCATTATACATGGCCTTGAACCTGTTATGGGATGTAGAGTTCTTAAAACTGTCCGCGTCCATGAGGATCATCCTGATGACCCTATCTTTCCCACAGATACGTGGAGTTGATACAGCTCCTGCCTCATTCACTTGGGCCATTGCCTTGGCCACTCTGACCGTATATCCTACCATCCTGGCATAATCGTGGAAGAAGAGGAGCCCTGTGCTGACCTCTATATACTTGTCAAAGTTTTTGGATGTCTCCCCTTCCCTCTGCAAGATGTCCTTCTGTGACTCACTGCGACTTCTCTGGGCATACTTGAAGGCCTCCTCCAGTAGATCAAAGCCCTTGCCCAGCATTGTGTAGCGGTAGCTGCTGATACGACTCTGTTCTTCTTAAGCCTGTTGCTTCCGCCTCTCCTCGGCTTGCTCTCCTCCTCTGCCTTCTTGGCCTCCTCTGCAGCTTTTTTGTCCAGTTCTTCCTGCCTCAGCCTGGCCTGTTCCTCCTCCTCCTTCTTCTTCTGTGCCTCCCGCTGTTGTTGGAGTCGTTGTGATTCCCGAGCGGAGATGGAGGATGATTCGATGTCGCCACGGAATTGCGAGTATTTTGCATGTGCCTCTTCCGCTCTTCTCTTCCTCTTAAGTTCCAACTTCTGAGTCATCCTGCTCAATCATAAACACAATGCAGTCAGTGAAGTCATGATACTGTGCCGCTACTGAGTACCCGTGGTGAAGAAGAACGTGGTAGGGAGAGTTCCTAGTGTGTAATACCTTGTGTGAATGAGTATAAGAGGAGAATTGAGTCAGAGAGAAAAAGTGAGTGTGAGCACAGGTTGAGTGTGTAGAATGGTTATAAAAATTTGCCTGGCTGATCCCGAGACGGAACACACTCCCTCCAACTTAATTGTAAGGTGGGCTGTCATTATCTGTCACTAACTGTCACGTTCCCCTCCGACTTATATGGAGACAGGACCTCCTGTCACCGTTCCATGTCTACTGCAATGAAAGTTAGGGAGGTGTGCCAGCCGCCCGAAGGTGGAACCGCTTCAACGCCCCTTTGGCATTGGTCAGCTGGTCTTTAAATTCCCAAATGTCCCCAGAGGCATCGTAACCCTTCCATCTGACCAGGTACTTCATGACATATTTAGATGATTGACGGACAGAGCGAGCGTCTAAAATCTCCTTGACCTCATATCCCTCAGGGTCACCATCCCGAACAGCGGGGACCGATCCCGGTTGGACAGGTGACCGACCTGTGAACAGTGTGTCACCTTTAACAGTATAGTTCTAGAAAGGAGACATTAAAGACCGAGTGACCCTTGTATTCAGCTGACATGTTCAGTTTGTAAGCATTTTGACCGACACGGCGCACCACCGAATACAGACCGACCCAGACAGGACCAAGCTTTTTCTTGACCACACCAGGTAGGTACAGGTGCTGAGAATGCAGTTTGACCAAATCGCCCTTAGAAAATGTCAGTTCTCGACGATGTTGATTAGCGTATTTTGGTTGGTTTTCCTGTGCTTTGTGCAGGTTTTGTTGGAGTTCTGACAGCGTGTCAGCAAACTCCTGAATTAACTGGAGGGAGACCGAATTGTCAATCCCTTCAGGGTGACTTAAAGAATCCCCTTGTACATCTAAAGGAGACTTAGAGACTCTACCCACGCTCAGTTTAAAAGGAGTCTTGCCCGTTGACACGTGCACCGCACTGTTGACCGCAAACTGGATTTGAGCAAACAGGTCATCCCAATTGTCTTGTTCTTGGTTTATATAGGCTCTCAGTACCTCTTGCAGAACTCAGTTAGTTCTTTCAGTCTGCCCACCAATCTGAGGGTGGTTTGCTGTGCTAAGCAGCTGCTTGACTCCCATTAACCCCATTAAACCTCTCCAGAACTTAGAGGTAAATTTTGAGTCTCTGTCTGAGATTATATTAGCGGGTAGCCCATGTTGGCATACTACATGGTTGTAGAATTGTCTCGCTGTTTCGAGTGCAATTACTTTGACAATTGTGGGGATGAAAATGACCATATTTGTCAGTTTATCCACTACTACCAGTATCGAATCATGCCCATTGGCAGTTCGTGGTAGTGTTACCACCCAGTCCATGGATATTGTTTCCCAGCTTCTAGCTGGGATGGGCAGCGATTGTAAGAGACCCCCCAGTGGTGTGTACCTAGACTTATTTCTTTGACACTGATCACAGGACTTGACATATTTCAAGACCTTCAGAGGCAACCCCTCCCAATGATAATGTTTTACCAGTTTGCCAATTGTTTTGGCCTGCCCCAAATGCCCACCTAGTAAACTGTCATGTGCTTGACTCAGTAAAAGGGACCTTATTTCCAAGTTATTAGGAATGACCAGCTTCAGCCCGCCTGTAGTAGTTTTAGTCACCCGGACCCCTCCCTTAAGTCTATACCCGAGTGCAGTAGCCGGACACACACCAGTAGTGAGGCAAGGCTCAAATGTTGGGTCAGAAAGGTAGGCTTTTCTAAGTTGTTCGAGGAAGGACTTTTTCACCTTTAGTGAAGTGAGTGCACAAAGGACTTCATCTACAGTATGCTGACTAAAGTTCCCTTTTTGCAAGTCAGGTCTTCTAGAGAGTGCATCAGCAGGATTCAACTTCCCTTTTTTTCTAGTCAATGTGGACTTGAAACTGCTCCAGCATCTACCTCCTGCGGTTCTCCCTCCTCGACATCTTGGACTTCTTTTGAAAGTGGGTCAGAGCTAGATGATCTGTAATCACCTTAAAGGCTTTACCATGTAAGTATGCTCTCCACTGTTTGAGCACATGAATGATAGCAAGCGGCTCTTTATCATGCACGGAATAGTTCATTTCAACTGGGTTGAATTTCATGGACTCATACAGCACAGGGTGCCACTCCTGCCGTACCTTACCATCCTTTGTAGTTTTATCAGCAGGCTGCAACAAAATAGCGCCCATGGCAAAGTCAGAAGCATCAGTAACCACCTGCACAGGTTTGCAGGGGTCATACACGGCTAGCACTGGGGCAGAACAAAGAGCATCTTTAAGGGTCTGGAAGGCAGCCAGCTGCTCTTCCCCCCACACATACCCTATGTCTTTCTAGTAAGGTCAGTCAGTTTACTGGCCTTTGTATAATAATTCTCAATAAATTTCCTATAGTAGTTAGCCAATCCAAGGAAGAATCTAACTTCAAAGACAGATTGTGGTACAGGCCAGTCCCTTATGGTCTGGACTTTCGTAGGATCCACACTGATGCCTCTTTGCTGACAACGTGGCCTAAAAATTCAACACTTTTCTTGAAGAAATCACACTTGCTCGTTTTAACATATAACCGGTTTCTTCTCAGAGTGTCCATGACTGTCTTTAAGTGTTCAGCATGCTGAGCTTCATCTTTAGGAAAAAATAAAATATCATCCAGGAAGACTTGCACAAACTTATCCAGGTAAGGTCTGAAAATGTCATTTATAGCATCCATGAAGGTTGCAGGAGTATTAGAGAGTCCAAATGGCATCACGTTGAACTCATAGTGCCCATAACGTGTGCGGAAGGCAGTCTTGTGTTCATCCCCCTCAGCAATCCTGATTTGATGATAATCACTCTTGAGATCTATCTTACTGAACACTTTAGCACCAGACAGGGTAACAAGCAAGTCCTCGATTCTGGGTAAAGCATACTTGTTCTTTACTGTAGTTCTGTTAAGAGCTCTGTAATCAACGCACATCCGCATACTCCCCTCCTTTTTCTTAACAAAGAGGATGGGTGCGCGCGCTATGAGGTGATTTATTGGGGGAAATGTAACCATTTTCCTCAAGCTCTGCAATTTGTGTTTTCAACTCTTCGCTCTCCCCATAAGACAAGCCATAAGTGCGTTGCCAGCGTGGGTGACTCCCAGGAAATACATCAATTCTGTGATCCACTTCTCTCTTAGGAGGTAGTCCTGGAGGCATATTAAAAACATCAGTGTATTGAGCAACATTTTTTGGAGCAGCAGGGTGCTCCGGAGGGCTTACCTTTTTCTCAACCACTTTTTCAGGTTGAGGAGGTATCTCTCTTAGCAGCAGACAGAACATTCTGTCTTTCTTCTGGTTCCATCTTTCGATGAACTCCATTGCATTCAGCAATTTGCATCCTCTTGGAAGCCTCTTCTTTTCCCTTATTTGCCATCCATACAGGTCAAGAGGAAGAACATTGGTGGGTGCCAAGTTAGTCTGCTCATCACTGGCTCCTCTTACTTTAACTGTACCTCTGCTCCAACTCACTTCAGCTTGATGTCTATTAAGCCAGGACCTGCCTAGCACAAGATCATAAAAGCCAATGTTGAATACCTCAAATGTAAGCGTTTCAGTTAGAACCGCGATGCCAGAACCAAACTGGACCTCAATAGGCTTGGTTATAACTCCTCGCGGGATACTTGAGGCATCTCCAAGGAATATTTTTCTATCCCCTTGGGTGACAGTAGGCAACCTTAGCCGCTTAACTAAGTCCTTATGGATGAAAGTATGTGACGCCCCTCCGTCAACAAATGCCCTCACCTTCCTACCTGCAATCATGCAATGCGGTAGGATAGGGAGAATTGTCTTTTTCGGACTTTCGCATTGTTCTCCTGACTTAACAACAAAATGTTGGACATTAAGTGGAACAAGATCATCCAGAGTGTGCACTCTCTGGAGATCTATATTGCTGATGGTCTTCTTTATCTGGTTGTCAGGCATGCATAGTGAATCCAGTTTAGCAGGACCCATAATACCTGCTACGAGGGCAGCTAGTGACGACTCACTATCTCTAGCACCCTCACAGTCAATAGACTTGGTGACTGACTGTTGCTGTCTTTTAAAGACTGGTCTTTTCTCTTGACCTTTGGGAGGTGCTTGACTGGACACTGCTCTCTGAATGACCCAACTGCTGGCAATGGAAGCAAACAGATTTTGCTGAGGCTGGTCTCGGCTTAGTCCTACCACCACCTCTTCCATAGCCACCTCGAGAGTAACCACCTCTCCCTCTATATTGCATAGCATTATACTCATACTCGTATTCATCACCCTGATCATCCTCAGCCTAGTCTCCTTCAATTGCATTGTAGGAACCGTGGGGCTTTTTGACAATCTTAGACACCAAAGCATTACTCTGGCGCTTGTGATTGAACTGCTACTGATCCCAAGCATCAGCATCCTGGATCAAGTCAGCCAGTTTCTCATACTTCATTTCAGAAAAATGACCAGAGACTTCGGATTTCAAGCCATACCTGAAGTATGCTATCCTAGATCGCTCTGGCAATTCTGGCTGCTTCATCATGTTCTCCTGGAACTTTTGAGCAGACTCAGCAACTGAAGTGGTCTGCTTCAGTGTCAAGGAGTTCATCGCATAGATAGCCTTCTCCTGCTGATTGATCACATCAAACTTCTCATGCAGTTTCTCGACAAATTCTACCCAAGAAGGGTCACCGAGTTGTTGAGCCTTACGCTCTCCTTTCCAGTACAACCACTAGTCTGCTGCACTGCCTTTCAGTAGAGCACCAGTGTGCTTCACCTTCTTGTACTCCTGTAGTTTTGGGTAGTTCTCCAGCCACTGCTTAACATCAGCGAGAAACTTGATCAGGTAATACTTTTTGTTTCCCTCAAAATCATAGTCCTAGGGAGGTTTCGGCTTGGGCTTACAAGGCCCTCTGCCACCACCACCAGTGGTTTGAGAACCCAATTGGTCTCTGTCCCGCAACAGAGATATTATGATTCTTTTATCCTCCTGTTGGGACTGATACATGCTCGCCACTTGCGATTGCATTTGCACGAATAATGTTCCCAAATCCACACTCTGAGGTGGAAGTCTAGCAAATGTAGGAGTAGCAGTGGCATCCACTCGTTGAGTAGTGTCCTCAACAGGCCCTCTTGCTCCTGCAGCAGCAATTCCTGCCGCATTCAGCCGGTCACGAATTTGACCTAGAGGTACATTGAGTTGTACAGCAGGAGGTGGGTTCAGAACATTGGCCCTTGCTGCCATAAGTTCTTCGACAGTGCGCTCGTCCGCTGGCTGTCCTTCCCTCCTTCTTGTATCTACAGCAGCTTTTACTAATCGTTCGGCTTCTAATCTGACTCTCTCCTCCTCAGCATGCTGTGCGGCGACTGCAGCAATAGCAGCTGCCTCATCTGCAGCCTCTTCAGCTGCAATATCTGCCACTGCTTCAGAATAGGTACGGGTTCCCGCCACATGGCTTTCAGCCTGATTTTCAGCATTCTGGTTATCCTGGTTCTCCATGTCTCGGGAGTTGCTAGCTTGAGACCTTGTCCTTACCATCAAAGAAGACTGTGATAACAGTTTTGATACCACTGAAATGAATTGACTTACCAAATAGGCGATTAACAATTAATGAAGATCTTTATATCAGCAAGTAATCTTTATGGTATTTTCTGTTAATTGATTAAACAGCAAAAGACAACACACGAGCAATGGACAATACTCGCAAGTCAAATGGAAGTAAACTAGCATAAGTATTGCAATCAGTAAATTAACACATAAGCAAGGCTAGAAGACAGTGCATATCAATGGCTTCTCGCCTTGGATTCAGATCTCTCTCAGTAAGCTGTACCAGAGAGTTGGCCTCGTTTTCAAATACCAAACTCGAGAGCAATACCTAGCATATGTACATGGAATGACTTTACTGTTCAACGGCCAGTGCGATGGCACCGCCTACCCAGGGATTAACCACGTTGGTAGGACCTTGCTTAACCAAATGCACCGCCATCTCCCATCATCCCGAATCGCCATTCATCCTAAGGATGTCATGTGGCCATTCATCAAGTACACCACACTTCGATGCATATCTAGGCAATTCGTTGCTACCGAGTACGAAAGTCAACTGGCTGTCAAAGAATGTGTCAGCAAGCTGACCTAGTTGACTTCAGCCTGCTGCTCCCGGTTGAGTCATTAAACTGATAATTATATAAAGTCCAGCAGACTCAAAAGTAACTAAAGTTCAGCGGGCTGAACTTATTTAACTGGACTTATTATTATTAAATGAAAATAATATCTACCAATATACTGACTCATTACACTATCTCAAAGATCCGTTTTTCCTAGATCTCCAGGAAACTGGCTTCAACGGTGTAGCCGTAACGATGGACAGTTTGGATAAAAGGAAAGAACACTCAGACTATACGTTTGAGGACGGTTTTTGGTGGCACAATGGGCGCATTGCTGTCCCAGAAGGCCAAGTAAGACTTGTGCTACTACAAGAAGCGCATGACTCTCCTTACTCTGGTCACCATGTTATTACCAAAACCACACACGCTTTGCGTCGAGGGTACATTTTGTAGTGAAATAGATAGATGAAGTACTTAGTGAAATATAATACTTTTATCTATTCTAGACTAGGATCTTTGAACACAAGTGGTAGCTTGAGAGATGGCTTCTTCATAGTTAATATATTTTTGGAATTTGGCAAGTACAAGAGTGATTCTGGAATGCCTTTCTATGTTCTAGCTCTTGTTTATATACTTGCTACATAAGTATTTACTAGGAAGGTGTATGTTGATGTGTTGGCACCCAACACATCCCAAAACTTGCCACCTCTTTCTAGAACAATGTACACATGTCCTTTTGACCTAAAAATGGCACATTTGACTTTTGCCACATGGAGTTCTTCTAGGTCTTTCCTCGAACTTCGAAAATGTCTTAGAAGGTTCGAAGGACATGAACCAAGTCACTAGAGTACCTATTCACACTTGAATCCACATAATACTACTCCAAATATATTTGAAATCATTAAAATATATGCAAACTAATATATAATAACTCAAATCACTATATTACCCCCCCGACAGAATAAGCGACGTCTCGACGCGTCAAGTCAGGTCTTACACATGTGGAGCAGACTAGTCAACAGCTTCAAGTCAGATGCCACACATGTGAAGAGGATTAGTCCAAGGCGCCAAGTCAGGTGCTACACATGTAAGGTAGACTAGGCAAGGTCGTGGGTGGTGTGACCTTATTGGCTAGCCTACTCCTTGATGATAAAGAAAATTGTACAAGTTGGCCCAGAATCTGCCACGAATTCAAAAATTCATAGCGTCCACAGAACTGCTCCAAATCTGAAAATTTGAGTGCCAAACAGATCGCGTCGGAGAACTCTACCGGGTCACCAAATTTGAGAGCATTCTAATTTATGGAGTGTCGTTGAGAGCTGAAAGAGGAGGCACTCCTCCAAATCTGTGCAGAAACTTCTGAGAATCACAAGTCCTTCTATACTTCTCCAAATTCTGCAAACTAAGTCTCAAACTGGGTGCTGTAAGATTTTCTACCAGAGTCTTGAGGTTCAGAGCATTCCAAGTTCAGGGGAGGGCACAATGTCAGAAGGCATATTCTGCCCTAACAATGCCAGCAGCTTGACCCCCTTCTACTTAGAGCATCATATCTCTCTCACCAGTGCTCCAAATTGAGCAAACTTGGACTCTAAATGACCGGCTACTCATGGACTACAGCCAAGTCAACTTTCAAAATTTATTATGCAGAGACCCATCACCAGTAGCAGTTTTAGTTTTCTGTCCAGAAACTGCGAGAAGAGAAGAGTGTCTAATGTCAATTTTTCCTCTTTCTTGTTCTTGCAGGCTGCCTCCAAGGGGTCTTCTGCTTCTTCTTGATGGTGGCAGGCTGCCTCCCTGAAGTTTTTGGGCTTCTATTCGAGAGACTTGGGGCTGGTCCAAGATGGGGGTTGGCGGCATGGAAGCGCTTCAACTTTCTCTAAACTTTGTCAAGGTAGTGCGCCGCCACCCAACTATTCTCCGAATCTGGATATCCTTTCCACTTGATCAAGTATTGCTGCTGTCTCCTGAAATTTCTCATAGCCACTATGTCTTCCACTTCGTACTCCAGATGATCATCCACTATTGTTGGGGCTGGTGGGGTTGTCACACGTCCTGGGAACTTGTTGTCGGGTTGCACATATGGCTTGAAGAGGGAAGCGTGGAATACGGGGTCGATGTGCATAGTCTGGGGAAGTTCTAGCTTGAAAGCAACGGGGTTGACTTGCTGGATAATCTTGAAGGGTCCCAAATACTTGGGAGAGAACTTGCTGCCGGCAGGCCTGTTGTTCAGGGAAATGTTCTTGGATGATAGTAACACGTTGTCACCCACTCTGTACGTAATTTCTCTTCTGGATCTGTTCGCCACTCTTGCTTGAGCATCTTGCGCGTGTTGTAGAGCTTTCTTCGCTGCTGTAAGGGCTGCTTCTAATGTCTCCATAAAATCTGTGGCTGCAGGTACTTCATCATGGCCAGCCGTGAAGCTCAGTGGCGTGGTCGGATGGAAGCCATAGTTGAGGAAGAATGGGGACTCTTGGGTAGAGGCCTGCGTAGTGTTGTTGTAGGCAAACTCGAGGGGGGTCAAGTACATGTCCCAGTCTTGCTCGAGGGTAGACACGTAGGCCTTTAGAGAGGTCTTTAGGGTACGATTCATACGCTCGGTTTGCCCATCTGATTGTGGGTGGTAGGCAGTAGACATATCCAGCGATGTACCCAAGTTCTTGAAGAGATTTTTCCAGAAATGACTTGTGAATCTTGGATCACTATCCGACACAATTCTTGATGGTAGTCCATGGAGTCGGAAGATGTTGTCAAAGATGAGTCTTGCAAGTTGTGGTGCTGTAGCCTTAGTCGTCGTGGGAATAAAATGAGCCATCGTGGTAAGTCAGTCCACCACCGTGAGTATTGCATTATGGCCTCGAGGTGTCACGGGCAAGTCCACGATAAGGTCCATTGAGATGTCCGTCCATTGTCTTTTGGGGATTGGTAGTGGTTGGAGGAGTCCTCCCGCCTTTTGCGATGATGGCTTGATTCTTTGGCATGTGTCACAGCTCCTGCAGCATTCCTTGACTTGCTTAGACATGCCTGGCCACCAATAAGTCTTGGCTAGAACGCCCGTGGTCCTTAGGATTCCGAAGTGTCCTCCAAGAGGGTTGTCGTGTGCTTCTCGTAGAAGCAAGAGCCGGAGGTCTAAGTCATTAGGAACACATCTCTGGCCCGTATCTTGCCTCACCCAATAATTGCCTTCTTGCTTCTTGCATGGGTCCAAGGCTGCTTCTCCGTTCTTGTAGTAAGGGTCTCTTTCATAGGCGGCTGAAAATCGAGCTTCCAGATCTGTCTTCAGGGATACCATCACTGCATTTAATTGCAGTCTTGAGAGGGGGTCAGCCGGGTTTGTCTTGCCGGGCTGGTACTGAATCGTGATGTTGTATTGTTGCAAGTATCCGCTCCATCTTGCTTGTCTCCTTGAGAGATACGGCTGCGTTTGGAGGTGCTTTAACGCCTCGTGGTCCGTGGTGACCAGTACTTTGCGTCCTTCAACGTAGCAGCGCCAAACCTTCAAGGCATGTACAATCGCCAATGCCTCTCGCTCCGTGGTTGTATAATTTTGCTCGGCTGGATTTAGCTTCCTTGACTCGTAGGCGATGGGCTGCAGTCCCTTGCCTTGGTCTTGAAGCAGGATTGCTCCTATTGCATAGGAAGATGCATCGGTGATGACGTGGAAGGGCCAATCTGGGTTTGGACTTGGGAGTGTGAGCACCGGGGATGTGGTCAATCTTCGCTTTAACTCTTGAAATGCCTCTTCCTCTTTCTCGGTCCATGTATATAGCCTGTCCTTCTTGAGTAGATCTGTCAGGGGGGCTGCTATGTGCGAGAAGCCTTGGATGAATTTTCTGTACCAATTGGCAAATCCCAAGAATGACTGGAGTTCTTTCTTGGTCGTGGGGGTTGGCCATTCCTCCACCACCGTGGTCTTCTTGGGGTCTATCTTGATGCCATCAGCAGTCACGTGGAGACCTAGGAACTCCACTTCTTGTTTGGCAAACTCGCATTTTGACTCCTTCGCAAACAGCTTGTTTTGCTTCAATACTTCAAGGACTTCTTTCAAGTGTCTCGCATGCTCTTCAAGGGTCTTGCTGTAGATAAGGATGTCATCGATGAATACCACCACAAATCTGTCCAACATGGGCTGAAATATGGTGTTCATCATAGTCATGAAAGTTGCTGGCGCGTTGGTGAGTCCAAATGGCAGGACCATGAACTCAAAATGTCCATATCTTGTCCTGAATGCCGTCTTCTCTATGTCCGGTTCTGCGATGCGAATCTGGTGGTAGCCGCTCCGTAAGTCAATCTTCGTGAAGTACTTGGCTCCAACCAGCCGGTCCATGAGCTCATCCATGCGCGGCAGCGGGTATCGATTCTTGATGGTGATCTTGTTGAGGGCGCGATAGTCCACACACATCCTCAAGGTACCATCTTTCTTCTTGACAAATAGCACCGGGGCTCCAAATGGCGACTTGCTAGGTCGAATGAAGCCATGCTCCAGTAGCTCCTTGATTTGCTTCTTGACTTCGTCTAGCTCCGTGTATGACATTTTGAACGTAGGCCGAGAGATGGGCTTGCTTCCGGGCTCCAACTCTATCTTGTGGTCTACGAATCTTTTGGGGGGTAGGCCCTTGGGCAATTCCGGGGAGAACACTTCTTTGTAGTCCTCTAAGACTTCTTGTATCTCCTTGGGAACGGGGCTGCCTTCTTGACTCTCGATGTCTTTCTTGATGTCTTTTGGCGTGATCAAGGCCAAAAGAAGCTCGTGTCCCTTCCTCACAAGTCTCTTGAGTTGGAGGGCGGACAATAGTATCTCGTGTGCCGGCTTCTGGATGTCTTGGGTCTGGATATTCTGGATTGCGCGCAAAATACAGATTCTTGAAGTGATGTCATTCTTGATCTTGATAGTACCGGTCCTCCAATCAACTTGGGGGTTGTGCTTGGTCAACCAAGGCGTCCCTAGGATGACGTCGTACTTGCCCAATTGCATGGGGGAGAACACTACTCTATCCTTGAAGGACTTGATAGAGAGTGCCAAGGGGTACGTCTTCTTGGAAGGGGTAGTATAGGAGAATCCATCGGGCATCATAATCTCCTCGTCGTGGTCAAGAGTTCGCATAGTAATACCGTGCTTGGTGGCAAAATCTGCAGCAATGAAGTTGCCTTGAGCTCCGCTATCCACCAAGATGTGGACCTTCTCTCCTCCAAGGTAACCTCTCAAACTCATTGGGGCTGGAACGTCGTCTTCAACGGGGGTCTCCACCTCACTTGGCGTGTTGCCTTCTCGTGAAGTGGGTCTTGGGGTGGTAGGCTCCTGGCCTACCGGCGCTGTCCGTTTTTTGACAACTTTTTGGGGCATGAAAGTGCACGATGGCCCTTTTCCTTGCAATAAAAGCATAGTCCAGCCGTCATGAGAGCTTCTTTTTCAGCCGGGGAGAGTCTTGCTTTCACTCCTTGCTGGTTTCTTGCATCATAAGTGTCATTGGAGGGTCTTCCACTCTTCCGGGCAGCCGCGGGGTCCCTTTTAATAACTCCGATTTCCATGGGTGTGGGTCCAGATTCGGATGTGGAAGGGGCTGCGTACACCCGCGTCGTCGGTACCCGTGAAGATGAAGGCACGGAGTGCTTGAAATCCAAGGTATCCACCTTTTGGGCCACTTCAATGATCTTTGAGAAGTCCGTCAAGTCGCGTAATTCCACTTCCTTTGCCACCTTGGGTTTGAGGCCAAAGATGTAGCGGTCAATCTTCTCCTCGAGAGACATGTTGGGGATCTCAAGAGTGAGGGCGTGAAATCTGGATGTATACTCTTGAACGGACGTCGTTTGCTTGAGATGGTGGAGCTTTCCTCGGGCAATCTTCTCCGCATTGATGGGCATGAATTGCTTCTTGAGGGCCTCACGAAAATCTGCCCATCTTGCATATGATGGTGGGGGCTCTTGGCCATTCTTGAGGTGCGCCATAGCTTGATATATAGCCGCTTGATAGTTACGCCACCATAATGTTGCTGCTCCTCTAAGTAAGGTAACGGCGAAGGGAACGTAGTCCTCCTCGGGTACTTCAAGGAATGCGAGGTACGTCTCCACTTGGTAGAGCCATAAATTCAGGTTGGCACCTTTCCCGGGGTTGAAAGTGTCGGGTTTGCCGGGCTTGACGAGTTTCCTTGCTCTCGTTGGCTCTTGTGGAGGCGCTTGAGCCGGGGCTGGATTTTGAGCATTGCTCGCAATAGGGGCAACCATGGCAGCCATAGCTTCTCTTGACGCTTGCACGGTTGCTTCATAGGTGGCCAAGCCCACTTGGTTGTGGACGGTCATTAGGAAGGCTGCCCACTCATTTGCGGGAACTTCTTGTGGTGGGGTCAACTTTGCTATAGCGGCTGCCACGAGATTTGACGGTGCTCCTCCTTGTGATGCTTCTTGTTGTTGCAGATTTCCTTGAGTAGGCTCTCCCATCGGCGCTGGAGGAGGGTGTCTTGGAGAGGAAGGGCTTCCTTCAAAAGCTTGCTGTTGGTCTTGAGGATCGGCCATCTTCTTGTGCTACCAAAGTGCCTGGCTCCGATACCACTGTAGTGAAACGGATAGATGAAGTACTTAGTGAAGTATAGTACTTTATCTATTCAAGACAAGGATCTTTGAACACAAGTGGTAGCTTCTTGAAAGAGGGATGGCTTCTTAATAGTTAATATATTTCTGGAATTTGGCAAGTACAAGAGTGATTCTGGAATGCCTTTCTATGTTCTAGCTCTTGTTTATATACTTGCTACATAAGTAATTACTAGGAAGGTGTATGTTGATGTGTTGGCACCCAACACATCCCAAAACTTGCCACCTCTTTCTAGAATAATGTACACATGTCCTTTTGACCTAAAAATGGCACATTTGACTTTTGCCACGTGGAGTTCTTCTAGGTCTTTCCTCTAACTTCGAAAATGCCTTAGAAGGTTAAAAGGACATGAACCAAGTCACTAGAGTACCTATTGACACTTGAATGCACACAATACTACTCCAAATATATTTGAAAATATTAAAATATATGCAAACTAATATATAATAACTCAAATCATTACAGTCCAATCGCTCACCAGTGTTTTCCGCTAGTGAAGGCTGGTATTGACACATTCAGACTTAAAAGACGTACGCTTAACGAGGACATTAGGTTCTTTTAAGGGGGGAGGAACGTAACGATTTGAGCTTTTTAGGCGTATTTGGGACGTTTTCCCGAGTACGCCTAAAAAACCACTAATATGCTTTTGGTTTATACGCGTTTTTCACCGGCGTACTGAAATGTGTCCGGTACGGCCTTTTAGCCCTATATGGCCATATTTTTAAACTAGGATTGTGACCGTAGTCTAATATTGGCCTTGTTTGCGTAAGCCAAGTGTTACCAATTGCATCAACACCATCGGGCAAGTCCGTGATATAGAACCGTTCATGGCCATGGTAAGATTGTACCTTAAGCGATAAATTAATTGTTCCAACGATACGAGCTAAAGAACTATTGCCAAGGCGTAGTTGTTCAACCTTCGGTAGAGGAACTAACTTCATATCAAGCGCAAAACGTGCATTAATGAAGCTATTTGATGATCTTGAATTAATGACAGTGAGACATGACCGGCCTGAGATGTAAGTCTCAAAGCCAAAGAAGCATTATGTATCACAAGCAATATCCTTGCCTCGAGAGGAAGATGGGAAATGTGGAGTTGCTTTACCAAAATCCTATTTTGCATTGCCAAACCCGCAGGAAATAAGTCACTGATTTAGACTTCGTAAGTTTGTGCGTGAATGCAGCAATATAAATCGGTGTCAGACACTGTTGCAATATCCTTAAACAAGACAAGTGTGCATAACACCGTACAAGGTTAGGATCATGCGGCTGAAAGTGCAAGAACATGCAAGCAAGAATGCACTTGAGTTCCAAGAACTTGGCAAAGCTCAACACGTTCATACCAATACATTTGAAACGAAATGTATTTATGGCGGATATACTTGAGACAACAAGAACTTTTGGTGCATGCGCACAAGCACCTAAAATTTTTTGCACACTAAGGAGTTGTGAATGGCTCAAAAGAAGGTTTTGTGACTTGCTCCCGGGCTACTCTTTTAAAGGCCCCTTGTCTTCCCCTTGGAATCATTTCTCGCACCTTTTGCAAAAAGACACGTCAAAAAAGTATGCCCAGATTTCCTGCGTGCAGAACACAGACCCTCCGCAACCATGCGGGCACAGTCACGGTATTATCTATCTTGCTAATCTTGGGAGGGGGACCCGATGATCTGGAATTGTTGCATCCTGCATAAGGAGTGTTCCTCTTTGGACCCAATGGGCTAAAAGAAGGAAAGATAGGTGGAGGACGGGTAGGAAAAACAGGCTGACGACGAGGCTGAACTAAGGGTTCCTCCTGTGCTAAAGTCTCAGTATAACAAATGGGATCCGAGATTGTAGTCCACTCTAAACTCGTGACTGGGTTTGCACTGAGACGAGTGGCATATGCTGGCTGGAGCCCCATACAAAACGAATGAATCTAAATATCGGCATTGACAGGAATATCCACTATCTAAGCGACCAGGATTTGCAACTTATTGACATAAGTTTTTTAGTGGTGCTCGTTTGCTTGAGTTGAAGTAACTTTTCACGAGCTAACTTCAAAGGGTTGTGGCGCCCAAGAGCACTACGTAACTTTTTGCAAAACTCCTCAAAAGTCATCGGCCCATGATCTTGCCCATGCCATAACTGGAATACGTCCCCCTTGCAAAAAGTGGAAGCCACCATGGCTTGATTAGCGGGGGGTACCTCTGCTAAAGCGTAGAAGGTTTTAAGATCCTTGAGAAAACGACGCACACCGGTGCCAAGACCACCCTAGAACTTTTCAGGCGGAGAGGGCTTGTATGAAGAACTTGTCGCCGCGGCCAGCCCAGGGACGGTTGCAATTGTTGCTGTGGCTGAGGCTGGTGGATTTTGCTGGGGACTGATGCCGCCAGCCGTCCTTAATGGTCCCGCCCCACCCTGGACAGTCTGTAAATAAAAACAAACAGATGGGTGAGATTCCATGACTGTAACAAAACGAGTGATTACGTCGGTCAATTTAGCATGATTGGCTTCACTCGGTCTTTTGTGCGATTAATAACGTCAGAGAAAGTGCTAAGAGCCATAGTGAAATGCGTTTTGCTTCTTCAAGAAATATATTTTATTCAAATATATATAAGATCAGAGATAGTTCGAAGCATGTAAATCGTAGAGAAATCTTTGCCTTTATAATTAGTTATGTTTACTCCTCTATAACCCTTGACTCACTTACCGTAAGGTGCTATAGCTGCACACTAACTCAAGGCACAAGAAAGAGACAAACTTGAGGACTAGAGCTTCTCCTTTAGAAACTCATGTCCTCTTGCCTACCAGGCATACAAGCATGTATAAGCACATACACAACATCAGAGGACTGAATAGCATAGGCGCTCTCAATGGATGACCATGATGTAGCTAAAACACATCATACTAACTTAGGTGCAAAACCATGAAATTTGTTCACTGTGAGACCCTAAATAACCAGATGCGATAACTCATCAATACTTAACCAAATTGAGCAAACTTAACAGCAACAGATGCTCCTTGACGATACCTTTCCGAGAAGTCCTAGTTTGCTTAATTTGGTGCACAGAAGAAGACGTCATGTCAATTTGCGTGAAAGCTGGTCATAATAATAAACCAAAAGTGCACCACAGGCTTTGCAAGAGAAATCCGACTTTAAAGCCTACTGTCTAGAATAAGGGACCACGAGATCCTAGCCTGATATGTACCTAGTGACCACCTGGTGGACCACGGCGCAAGGTGCGTCGTTTTGTGGGAAACCCGTTAAGTTGGTACCCACGGATCTAGGTATAACGACCATATTGATTGGTCAATTGACGGAAGTCCTAACTGTTCAGTTGACTGACAACGGCTCCGCCTACCTAGGAAATAACCACGGAGGTAGGACATCGGTGTACTGAATTCCAATCGACTTCCCGACTTTCAAAATATTACATATCGGTCACATTTGCCAATCTACAAGTAATCATCAAAATGAATGTATCTAACATCAACGTACCGAATCTGCGAGCTTTCTATACATCAACCTCCTGATATTATGCCCTATATATACAAATTATCTCAGCCAACTATACTATGATATAAAAGTCATCCTGCTAACCTTTTCGACCAAGTCAACAAACTGTACTATAATACAAGGGTCATCCTACTGACCTTTTCTATAAAGTAAAAGAACTCGCATTATATCGATACATATTTATTTCGATGAATTCTGTAATGAATCACTATATTAATAGGTATAATATTTATTTAAATAGTTAATAGGTTCGGTATGCTGAACTTTAGTTGACCTTTAGTATGTTTACTTTTAGTCAATATTCAGTATAATGACTCAGCCGGGAACAACAGGCTGAAGTCCACAATAGGTCAGTTTGCTGACACATTCTTTGATAGTCAGCTGACTGTCGTACGCAGTATCTGTGAACTGCCTAGTTATGCATCTAAGTATGGTATGCTAGATGAATGGCCAGATGGCATCCTCGGGTGGATGGCGATTCGGGTTGATGGGAGATGGCTATGGGTTATCCGAGGTCCTACCGACGTGGTTAACTCCCGGGTAGGCGGTGCCTTCGCACTTGCTGTTGAGCAGTAAGCTCTTTCCATGTACATATGCTAGGTATTGCCCTTGAGTTTGGCATTTAAAAGCAAGGCCAACTCTTTGCACAGCTTACTGAGAGGAAATCTGAATCCAAGACTACAAGCCGTTACACGAAATGCTTATTAACCTTGCTTATGTATGAAATTTACTGATTGCATAATTGATGCTCGTTACTTGCATTTGACTTGTAAGTATTGCTTACGCTAGTTATGTGGTCGTTTGCTGATTAGTAAGTTAAATCTATAAATACCATACTAATTACTTGCTGATAAATAAATAAAAATTTAATTGTCAATGGCTTATTGGTTAGTCAATTCATTTCAGAGGTATCTTTTCACAGTTTTTTGAATGGTAGCGGAGACTCGATCTCAAACTAGCAACTCCCAAAACATGGAGGGTCGGGATAATGATAACCTAGAAAATCAGGCAGAGAGCCAGGTGATTGGACTTCGCACTTACGCTGACGGGTTAGCAGATACGGCAGCTAGAGAAGCCGCAGAGGAAGCGGCAACTATTGCTGCAGTAGCAGCCTAGCAGGCTGAGGAAGAACGCATCTGAGCGTCTTGCCAAAAAAAGAGGAAGATGCAAAAGCAACAAGATGGCGTCTTGCAGATAACAGAATGGTGGAAGAACTCATGGCAGAAAGGACCAAACTTCTTGAGTCACCTTCTGCCGTGGTTGCTGATGTACCTCTTCTACAAATTTGTAGGCATTTGAATGGAGCGGAAATTGCTAATGTAGCAGCCAGAGGAAATGCCGAAGCTGCTGGTGAGCGACTCAATGCTACTGTTGCTGCTATGGTTAAATATCCATCTCAGAATGTTGATTTGGGTGCATTATTTATTGAAATGCAGTCTTAGATGACTATGATGTATCAATCCCAACAGGAGGAAAAGAGAATTATGATTACAATGTTACATGATAAGGACCAATTGGGTTCTCACACTCGTGGAGGTGGCAGGGGACCTAGTAGGCCCAAGCCAAAACCACCTCAGGACTATGACCTTGAGGGAAACAAAAGGTATTACCTAATAAAATTTCTCTGTAATGTTGAGCAGTGGCTGGAGAACTATTTAGACCTGCATGATGCAAAGAAGATCAAGCACACCGGTGCTTTGCTGAAAGGCAGACTGGTGGCTCTTTTATAAGGAAGAGCAAAAAACTAACTAACTTGGTAACCCTACATGGGTAGAATTTGTTAAGGAATTGCATGAGAAGTTTAATGTGATCAATCAGCAGAGGAAAGCTATAAATGCAATGCTCTCCTTGCCACTAAAGCAAACCACTTCAATTGTTGAGTATGCTCAGAAGTTTCAGGAGAACACGATGAAACAGCCTACCTTGCCAGAGCTGTGTAGGCTAGCATACTTCAGGTATAGCTTGAAGTTCAAGGTCTCGAGTCATTTTGCTGACAAGAAGTATGAGAAGCTAGCTGACTTGATCCAAGATACTGATGCTTGGGATCAGCAACAGTTCAACCACAAGCGCCGGAGTAGTGCTTTGGTGGCTAAGATGGTCAAAACGCCACATGATTCCTACAACGCTATTTGAAATGAATCGACTTACCAAATAAGCGATTAACAATTAATAAAGATCTTTATATCAGCAAGTAATCTTGATGGCAATTTCCGTTAACTGGTTAAACGGCAAAGGACAATACACTAGCAGTGAATAGTACTCGTAAGTCAAATGCGAGTAAACTAGCATCAATAATGCAAATCAGTAAACTCATACATAAGCAAGGTTAGAAGACAGTGCGTATCAATGGCTTCTCGCCTTGGATTCAGATCACTCTCAGTAAGCTGTACAGGAGAGTTGGCCTCGTTTCCGAATGCTGAACTCGAGAGCAATGCCTAGCATATATACATGGAATGAGTTTACTTGTTCAACGGTCAGTGCGATGGCACCGCCTACCCGGGAGTTAACCACGTTGGTAGGACCTCGGTTAACCAAATCCACCGCCATCTCCCATCATCCCGAATAGCCATCCATCATGGGGATGTCATCTGGCCATTCATCTAGCAGGTGGTACTTAGATGCATATCAAGGCAGTTCGCTGCTACCGAGCACGGAAGTCAGCTGGCTGTCAAAGAATGTGTCAGCAAGCTGACTTAAGTTGACTTCAGCCTGCTGCTTTTGGCCGAGTCATTAAACTGATAATTATGTAAAGTCCAGCAGACTGATTATTAACTAAAGTTCAGCAGACTGACTACTAACTAAAGTTCAGCAGGCTGAACTAAATTAACTATTATATTTAAATGAATATTATATCTACTAATATACTGATTCATTACAATCCCTCCAACTTAACTTGTTGTCGCCTCGACAACATTAAACTGCAAAAGCTTTAAATAAAGAAACTGACCCTGACCAGCCTCCCTTACTGACTATCTTTTCAGCCTGTCACCTTAAGGGGTGGTTCCTGGGGCTTCAGGATCAGGGGACGGAGATCTGGACCTAGATCTGGACAGCCCTCTAGGTCTGTCAGCTGGCCTTCTAAAGAACCCGGTTTGCTCTAAAGTTGGACCTCGAGGAGAACGAAGGATGGTAGCCTGCTCTTCAACCACTTGGGTGTTGATGCCCACATAGACAGGCATTCCAGTAGGATGCTGAAATACATTGGCTAGAGGTACATGCCCCTGAGCGGAGGGGGAGGCTGGCATACCTCTGGCCCACCCGCGTGTCCCTCTTCTGGCACCCCTGTCCTCTGGGGATTTCTGCCTGTGTCTGCTGCCCAATACAGTCAGATCAGCTTCTTCCCCTGCTTGGGCAGGTGGGCTGTGGGAGCGAGCGCGGGGTCCAGTAGTCGCCATAACGGGGATCACATTCCAAACACCTGATCGTGGTTCTTTAAGAAGCGCCCCTACCTGTCCCTGGGTATCCTGAGTACCTGCTGCTGATGCTTCTCCTCTGCCCTGTTCTTCTTCCTCAGCCTCCTCATCCTCCTCCTCGGAGAGAGTAGGGGTCTCGTCCACTAAGTCGTCCTGCTCCCTAGTAGACATGGAGTAGTCTACCGACCTCCCTTTCTTAGGGCGCGCTGGAGGTTGCTTGGCCTTCAGCCTGCTGATATCTATCCGGCCTGCATTCTTTGCCCATTTGACAAAGGCATGCTTTCCCTTAGAGAAGTAGTCTCTTCCCCTCCTCCTATGTTCCTTGGTCTCTGCATTCATATTGCTCAGGCATCCATTCAGCCTGGGGTCCCAAGGGGCAATGTGAGGTGGTAGGATGAGATAGCCGTCTAGGCCATAGTGGAAGTCATCCGGTTGGGCTCGGTCACACTCCTGCTTCTTATTTGTGACGGTCATCCACCTCCAGTCTGTTGGCTGCTGGTAGTACTGGGGTCCGTGCTCAGCCTTCCTCAGTTTACACGGGAACCAGTGGGGAGAGAACATCTGCTGTCCTGCTTCCCTGGCCAAGTACTCCCAGCTCCTTCTCTCAACTTCATTGTAAGCTGGCAGGAGTGTGAGGTAGAATACCGTATCCTTAAAGCTATCGGGCCGCATGCTCACCATCCGGATGAGTCTCTGATCTCCCACTATTCCCGGTATGGGGACCGGCTTGTCCTCTGAATCATCTGCGAGATACCGGGCCTGCTCTGCTGTATAGCCCACCATCTTAGCATAATCTTCGTAAAGGACCACGCCAGTGTGTGTCTCGATGTACCTATCCAGTGCTGTAGCTCCTTCCTTCTGTAGCAGTGTTGTCTGTTCCAGCGTGTTGATCTCCTGGGCTGCCAGCAATGCTTCCTTCAGGTTATCGAAGTTTTGGCCACCCACCACAGTATACCTGTAAGTGGCCAAGCTCTTCTGTCTGTCCGCTTCAATCTTTTTCCTTTTCTCCTCTTCTGCCGCTGCCGCTTCTTCTTGCTGTTTCTTCTGTCTCTCCTCCTCAGCCTTCCTGAGGTTTTCCGCTTCCTGATCCTTCTTCCTCTGTGCCTCTTCTGCCGCCTCTTGTTGTTTGCGGACCCTTTCTTGTTCTCTCCTGGTGAGGGACGTCGCCGCCAGCTCCTTCTGGTATTGCTCCATTGTCCTCCTGGCTTCTTCTGCCTTGCGCTTTCTGTCCTCCTTTTGTGTGGTGGGCGCCATCCTGCACATGTAACCAGGGCACAAGTTAGTAGGATATGGACCTTTGTCATAGGGATTGCAGGAAGTATGTTAGTATTTAGTATAGTGGCTTCGCTGCTGTTTACCTTACAGGATGATTGCTAAAAGTTGACGTAGTTGCGATGCGCTACACATAAACGTATGAGTGTGTTTTTATCGCTCTCGCTCACTAACTGTCATATATTTTCCCCTCCAACTTAAATGGAGACAGGACCGCCTGTCACCTTCCCGTGTCAACTGAAATGACAGTTATGGAGGGACTCCAGCGTCCCGAAGGTGGAACCGTGTCAACGCCCCTTTGGCATTGGTCAAGTGGTCCTTAAACTCCCAAGTGTCCCCCGAGGCATCGTAACCCTTCCATCGAATGAGGTATTTCATGACATATTTAGACGATCGACGGACCGAGCGAGCGTCTAAAATCTCATCGACCTCATATTCCTCAGGGTCGCCGTCCCGGACAGCGGGGACCGGTCCCGGTTGGACAGGGAACCGACCTGTGAACAGTGTATCACCTTTGATGTATGGTTCCAGAAAGGAGACATTAAAGACCGAGTGCCCCTTGTATTCAGCTGACATGTTCAGTTTGTAAGCATTCTGACCGACACGACGGACCACCGAATATGGACCGACCCAGACAGGGCCAAGCTTTTTCTTGACCACACCAGGGAGGTACAGGTGCTGAGAATGCAGTTTGACTAAATCCCCCTTGGAAAATGTCAGTTCCCGACGGTGTTGATTAGCGTATTTTTGTTGGTTTTCTTGGGCCGTGTGCAAGTTTCGTTGGACTTCTGACAGGGTGTCAGCGAACTCCTGAGTTAACTGCAGGGAGACCAGGTTGTCAATCCCTTCAGGGTGAGTTAAAGATTGCCCTAGCACATCTAGAGGAGACTTAGGGACTCTACCCAGGCTGAGTTCAAAAGGAGTTTTGCCCGTTGACGCGTGCACCGCACTGTTGACCGCAAACTGAATTTCAGGCAACAGGTCATCCCAATTATCTTGTTTTTGGTTAATATATGCTCTCAGCACTTCCTGCAGAACTTGGTTAGTTCTTTCAGTCTGCCCATCAGTCTGAGGGTGGTTTGCTATGCTGAGCAGCTGTTTGACTCCCATTAACCCCATTAAAGCTCTCCAGAACTTAGAGGTGAATTTTGAGTCTCTGTCTGAGATGATATTAGACGGGAGCCCATGTTGGCATACTACATGGTTGTAAAACTGTCTCGCTGTTTCGAGTGCAGTCACTTTGACAGTTGTGGGGATAAAAATGACCATTTTTGTCAGTTTATCCACGACTACCAGTATTGAATCATGCCCGTTGGCAGTTCTTGGTAGTGAGACCACCCAGTCCATGGATATAGTTTCCCAGCGTCCCGCTGGGATGGGTAGCGGTTGCAAGAGACCTCCGGGTGGTGTGTGCCGAGACTTATTTCTCTGACACTGGTCACAGGACTTGACATATTTCAAGACCTCCCGGGGTAACCCCTCCCAATGATAATGTTTTGCCAGTTTGCCAACAGTTTTGGCCTGCCCCAAATGTCCACCCAGGAGACTGTCATGAGCTTGACTCAGTAAGAGAGACCTTATTTCCAAATTATTAGGAATGACCAGCTTCAGCCTGCCTGAAGTGGTTTCAGTCACCCAGACCCCTCCCTTGAGCTTATACCCGAGTGCGGTAGCACGACACATACCAGTAGTGGGGCTGGGCTCAAATGTTGGGTCAGAAAGGTAGGCTTTCCTAAGTTGTTCAAGGAAGGACTTTTTCACCTTTAGTGAAGTGAGTGCACACAGGACTTTATCTACAGTATGCTGACTAAAGTTCCTTTCTTGCAAGTCAGGTCTTCTAGAGAGTGCATCAGCAGGATTCAACTTCCCTGGTTTGTAGTCGATCTGGACTTGGAACTGCTCCAGCATCTGGCTCCAGCGGTTCTCCCTCCTCGACAGCTTGGACTTCTTCTGAAAGTGGGTCAGAGCTAGATGATCTGTAATCACCTTAAAAGCTTTACCATGTAAGTATGCTCTCCACTGTTTGAGTACATGAATGATAGCTAGCAGCTCTTTATCATGCACTGAGTAATTAATCTCCGCTGGATTAAATTTCATAGACTCATACAACACAGGATGCCACTCCTGCCGTACCTTACCATCCTTTGTGGTTTTGTCAGCAGGCTGCAACAAAATAGCACCCATGGCAAAATCAGAGGCATCAGTAACCACCTGCACCGGTTTGCTGGGGTCATACACGGCTAGCACTGGGGCAGAACAAAGGGCATCTTTAAGAGTCTGGAAGGCAGCCTGCTGCTCTTCCCCCCACACATACCCGATGTCTTTCTTAGTAAGGTCAGTCAATTTACTGGCCTTTGTGGAATAATTCTCAATAAATCTCCTATAGCAGTTAGCCAACCCGAGGAAGGATCTAACTTCAGAGACGGACTGTGGTCCTGGCCAGTCTCTTATGGTCTAAACTTTCTTAGGATTCACACTGATGCCCTCCTTACTGACAACGTGGCCTAAGAATTCAATACTTTCCTAAAAGAAATCACACTTGCTCATTTTAGCATATAAGTGATTTTTCCGTAGAGTGTCCAGGACTGTTTTTAAGTGTTCAGTGTGCTGAGCTTCATCTTTAGAGAAAATTAAAATATCATCCAGGAAAACTTGCACAAACTTATCCAAATAAGGTCTGAAAATGTCATTCATAGCACCCATAAAGGTAGCAGGAGCATTAGTCAGTCCAAATGGCATCACGTTGAACTCATAGTGTCCATAACGTGTGCGGAAAGCAGTCTTGTGTTCATCCCCCTCAGCAATTCTGATTTGATGATAACCACTCTTGAGATCTATCTTACTGAACACCTTAGCGCCAGACAGGGTATCAAGCAAGTCCTCGATTCTGGGTAAAGCATACTTGTTCTTTACTGTAATTCTGTTCAGGGCTCTGTAATCCACACACATCCGCATACTGCCATCCTTTTTCTTAACAAATAGGATAGGTGCGCCGTACGGTGATTTACTGGGAGAAATGTAACCATTTTCCTCCAGCTCTGCAATCTGTGTTTTCAACTCCTCACTCTCCAAATAAGACAAGCCATACGTGCGTTGCCAGGGTGGCTGGCTACCAGGTAATAAATCAATCCTATGATCTACTTCCCGCTTAGGGGGTAGTCCTGGAGGCATATTAAACACATCCGTGTACTGAGCAACAATGTTTGCAGCAGTAGGGTGTTCCGGAGGGTGTACCTTTTTCTCAACCACTTCTTCAGGTTGAGGAGGTACCTCTCTTAGCAGCAGACAGAACATTCTGTCTTCCTTCTGGTTCCAGCTTTTGACGAACTCCATTGCATTCAGCAACTTGCATCCTTCTGGAAGCCTCTTCTTTTCCTTCATTTGCCATCCACACAGGACAAGAGGAAGAGCACTGGTGGGTGCCAAGTCAGTCTGCCCATCACTGGCTCCTCTCACTTTAACTGTACCTCTGCTCCAACACACTTCAGCTTGATGTCTATTAAGCCAGGACCTGCCTAGCACGAGATCATAAAAGCCAGTGTTGAGTACCTCAAATGTAAGCGTTTCAGTTAGAACTGCAATGCCAGAACCTAACTGGACCTCAATAGGCTTGGTTATAACTCCTCCCGGGATACTTGAGGCATCTCCAAGGAATATTTTTCTATTCCCTTGGGTGACAGTAGGCAGCCTTAGCCGCTTAACTAAGTCCTTGTGGATAAAAGTATGTGACGCCCCTCCGTCAACAAATGCCCTCACCTTCCTACCTGCAATCATGCAATGCAGTAGGATAGGGGGGACTGTCTTTTCCTGACTTTCGCATTGTTCTCCTGACGTAGCAAAGAAATGTTGGACATCAGGTGGAACAAGAGCATCCAGAGTGTGCACTCTCTGGACGTCTATATTGCTGATGGTCTCCTTTATCTGGTTGTCAGGCATGCATAGTGAATCCAGTTCAGCAGGACCCATAATACCTGCTACGAGGGCAGCTAGTGACGACTCACTATCTCTAGCATCCTCACAGTCAGTAGACTGGATTACTGACTGTTGCTGTCTTTTAAAGGCTGGTCTTTTCTCTCGACCTTAGGCAGGTGCTTGACCGGACACTGTTCTCTGTAGTGGCCTTTCTGCTGACAATGGTAGCAAGTAGATTTTGCTGAGGCTGGTCTCGGCTTAGTCCTACCACCACCCCTTCCATAGCCACCTCGAGAGGGACCACCTCTACCTCTAGACTGAATAGCATTGTACTCATACTCATATTCATCACCCTGATTATCCTCAGCCTGGTCTCCTTCAACTGCATTGTAGGAACCGTGGGGCTTTTTGACAATCTTAGACACCAAAGCGTTACTCTGGCGCTTGTGATTGAACTGCTGCTGATCCCAGGCGTCAGCATCCTGGATCAAGTCAGCCAGTTTCTCATACTTTTTCTCAGCAAAATGACCAGAGACCTCGGATTTCAAGCCATACCTGAAGTATGCTATCCTATACCGTTCTGGCAAATCAGGCTGCTTCATCATGTTCTCTTGGAACTTTTGAGCAAACTCAGCAACTGAAGTGGTCTGCTTCAGTGTCAGGGAGATCATCGCATAGATAGCTTTCTCCTGCTGGTTGATGACATCAAACTTCTCATGCAACTTCTCGACAAACTCTACCCACGTAGGGTCACCGAGTTGCCGAGCCTTACGCTCTTCCTTCCAGTAAAGCCACCAGTCTGCGGCACTGCCTTTCAGTAGCGCACCGGTGTGCCTGACCTTCTCGTAATCTTGCAGTTCTGGGTAGTTCTCCAGCCACTGCTCAACATCCGCGAGAAACTTGATCAGGTAATATTTTCTGTTTCCCTCAGGATCATAGTCCTGGGGAGGTTTCGGCTTGGGCTTACTAGGCCCTCGGCCACCACCACTAGTGGTGTGAGACCCCAGTTGGTCTCTGTCCCGGAGTAGGGACATTATGATTCTTTTGTCCTCCTGCTGGGACTGATACATGGTCGCCATTTGCGACTGCATTTGAACGAACAATGCTCCCAAGTCTACACTTTGGGGTGGTAGTCTAGCAAATGCAGCAGCAACATTGGCATCTACTCGCTGAGTAGTGTTCTCAACAGTCCCTCTCGCTCCTGCAGCAGCAATTCCTGCTGCATTCAGCCGGTCACGTATTTGACCTAGGGGTACGTTGAGTTGTACAGCAGCGGGTGGGTTCAGAACATTGGCCCTTGATGCCATGAGTTCCTCAACAGTGCGCTCGTCAGCTGGCTGTCTTTCCCTCCTTTCTGTATCTTCAGCGGCCTTTGCTACTTGTTCAGCTTCTAGCCTGGCTCTCTCCTCCTCAGCTTGCTGAGCTGCGACTGCGGCAATAGCAGCTGCCTCATCTGCAGCCTCCCTAGCTGCAGTATCTGCTACTGCTTCCGAATAGGTACGGTTTCCCGCTACATGGCTTTCCGCCTGGTTTTCGACATTCTCGTTATCCTGGTTCTCCATGTCTCGGGAGTTGCTAGTTTGAGACCTTGTCCTTACCATACAAAGAAGACTGTGATAACTGCTCCGATACCACTGAAATGAATCGACTTACCAAATAGGCGATTAACAATTAATAAAGATCTTTATATCAGCAAGTAATCTTTATGGTATTTCCGTTAACTAGTTAAACGGCAAAGGACAATACACTAGCAGGGAATAATACTCGTAAGTCAAATGCGAGTAAACTAGCATCAATGATGCAAATCAGTAAACTCATACATAAGCAAGGTTAGAAGACAGTGCGTATCAATGGCTTCTCGCCTTGGATTCAGATCTCTCTCAGTAAGCTGTACAAGAGAGTTGGCCTCGTTTCCGAATGCCGAACTCGAGAGCAATGCCTAGCATATGTACATGGAATGAGTTTACTGTTCAACGGTCAGTGCGATGGCACCGCCTACCCGGGAGTTAACCACGTTGGTAGGACCTCGGTTAACCAAATCCACCGCCATCTCCCATCATCTCGAATAGCCATCCATCATGGGGATGTCATCTGGCCATTCATCTAGCATGTCGTACTTAGATGCATATCAAGGCAGTTCGCTGATACCGAGCACAGAAGTCAGCTGGCTGTCAAAGAATGTGTCAGCAAGCTGACTTAAGTTGACTTCAGCCTGCTGCTTTCAGCCGAGTCATTAAACTAATAATTATGTAAAGTCCAGCAGACTGACTATTAACTAAAGTTCAGCAGGCTGAACTTAATTAACTATTAGATTTAAATGAATATTATGTCCACTAATATACTGATTCATTACACTATTGAAGGAGATCAGGCTCAGGATGTGTAGCGATACGAACGAAAAGGTAAGTTGAGGTACTTAAATCACACGCCAATTGTACTTATACAATTCAAATCGACACTTCCGGTCGCACCCGCGACGTGTCGCACGCGTTGCATTCGGCCACGCGGCGGATTGTTGCACTCCTCCCACCTACAATTGTGCACGTCCCGGGCACTCATGCTCCGACACCCGTGAGGGACATTGTTTTGGGATAGTGTCCTTTCTTTGCACAATCCAAAGATTGCCGTACGGTCGTACCATCGACGGGTTTTGCACCCCGCGGGATTTGAACCCTCGTCTCCTAGACACGGTTGCGTACGTTCGCGCTCCGATACCAATGTAGCGATACAAACAAAAAGGTAACTCAAGGTACTTAGATCACGCGCCAATTGTACTTATACAATTCAAACCGACACTTCCAGTCGCACCCGCGACGTGTCGCACGCGCCGCATCCGGCCACGCGGCGGATTGTTACAGGATGATCAGATGGATGGGCAGGAGTCTTACGGGTATGAGTACAATGCTATGCAGTCTAGGGAGAGGGGTGGATACTCTCGAGGAGGCTTTGGAAGAGGTGGTGGTAGGACTAAGCCGAGATTAGCCTCAGCAAACTCAAATTACTACAATTGCCAAGAGAGAGGTCACTACTGAGAGCAATGCCCTAGCAAGCACCTACACAAGGTAGACCGAAAGGATCACTCTCTAAAAGACAGCAACAGTCAATAATCCAATCAATTGACTGTGAGGATGCTAGAGGTAGTGAGTCATCGCTAGTTGCCTTCTTAGCAGGTGTTATGGGCCCTGTTGAACTGGATTCACTATGCATGCCTGACAACCAGATAAAAGAAGACCATTAGCAATATAGATTCCTAGAGAGTGCATGCTCTGAATGACCTTGTTTAATCTGATGTCCAACATTTCTTTGCTACGTCAGGAGAACAATGCAAAAATTAGGAAAAATTCCTTCTATTTTACTGCATTGAACGGTTGCAGGTAGATATGTCAGGGCGCATGTTGACGGAAGAACGTCACATACTTTTAACCCCAAGAACTTATTAAGCAGCTAAGACTGCATTTTGTCACCCAAGTATATAGAAAAATATTTCTTGGAGTTGCCTCAAGGATCCCAGGCGGAATATAACGAAACTTATTGAAGTTCGGTTAGGTTCAAACATTGCGGTTCTAATTGAACTGCTTACATTTGAGGTACTCAACATTGACTTTTTTGATCTTGTGCTAGGCAGGTCCTTGTTGAATAGACATAAAGCTGAAGTGTGTAGGAGCAGAGGTACAGTTAAAGCAAGACAAATCAATGATGGGCAGACTAACTTGGCACCCACTAGCGTCTCTCCTCTTGTCTTGTATGGATGGCAAATGAAAGGAAAAGGAAGGATTCCAAGAGGATTCAAATTACCGAATGCAATAGAAATTGTCGAAAGCTGGAACCAGAAGGAAGACAAAATGTTTTGTCCGTCGCAAAAAGAGGTACCTCCTCAACCTGAAGAAGTGGTTGAGAAAAGATAAGCCCTCCAGAGCACCCCACTGCTACAAAAAATGTTGCGCAGTATGCTGTTGTTTCTAGTATGCCTCCGAGCCTCCCACCTAAGAGGGAGGTATCTCACAAGGTTGAGCTTGTGCTTGACAATCAACCATCATGGCAACGCACCTATGGGCTGTCTTATCTGGAGAGTGAAGAACTAAGTACACAAATTAAGGAACTGAGGAGAATGGATATATTTCTCCTAGTAAATCACCTTATGGCGCACTCATTTTTTTTGTTAAGAAAAAAGATGGCAATATGCGAATGTGTGTGGATTACAGAGCACTTAACAAAATCACTGTAAAGAACAAGTATGCTTTATCCAGAATTGAGGACTTGCTTGATTCCTTGCCTGGTGCTAAAGTGTTCAGTTAGATTGACTTGAAGAGTGGTTATCATCAAATCAGAATTGCCATTAATTTGACGAATTGTATATCAAAAATGTACTCTATAATCCTATGACTTTACACCAAGTGCTCAAGTGGAGGAGCTCCTAGAAAGTGAGCTAAATAGAAGCCCGCTTACAAGACGAGGTGTGTACGAGCACAAGATAAGGTGCAAGCACTAAGAGTATGTACGTTTGCCCAAGTTATGGAGTTTGTGGAGGTGTTCCAAGATGTGTGTAGCGATACAAACGAAAAGGTAACTTGAGGTACTACGATTGCGCGCCAATTGTACTTATAGACATTAAGCGACACTCTCGATTGCAATCGGCGCCGTGTCACACGCGCCGCAACCGGCCACCTGGCGGATCGTTACAGTCCTCCCACCTACAAGTGTGCACGTCCCGGGCACTCAAGCCCAGGCCCCGGCAACGCGAGGGACATTGTTTCGAGATAGTGTCCTTTCTTCGCACAATCCAAAGATCGCCGTACGGTCGTACCATTGACGAGTTTCGCACCCCGCGGAAATTGAACCCTTGTCTCCTGAACACGGTTGCGTGCGTCCGCGCTCCGATACCATTGTAGCGATACGAACAAAAAGGTAACTCGAGGTACTACGATCGCGCGCCAATTGTACTTATACACATTAACCGACACTCTCGATCGCGATCAGCGCCGTGTCACACGCGCCGCAACCGGCCTCGTGGCGGATCGTTACAATGTGGTTCTTGGAGTCTTGTGTAAGGCTTACCTTCAAGGAGAGCCAAGAGTATGTGGGAGTGAGCATCTAGCCGAGAAAAAGATAATGATGGAGTTTGGTGCTACAAGAGCGAAACTACGTGCTCATGCCTTGTGAAGATTATTGTTACTTGTTGGAGACTATGAGTTTATGGATGTGGACCTATGAGGATGAAACCAAGACTTATGGGACTGATATATTCTGCTTAAGAAGATAATATAAGACAAGAAGTATGGAAAATCAGCAACTATACAAGTTAGCAAGATGGAGGCTTGAATCACTTAAGTGGTAAGCGCCTTACCTTCATGATGAGCAGGAGGAGTTTTTTGCGTTATTTAGAGTGCTTGTATGCAAGCTCAAGCCAATCCCAAGAGGTCAATTGTGACTAAGAGATGTGAAGTGGAAAGAAGTTCTAGAGTAAGAGCTTGGGAGACACCAAAAGCAATCCATCATTGAGGGTCTTACGGGTGGACAAGGGCAAAGGAGGGCAGATTTTAGTTACTTTTTTCCTACTTGAGAGAGAGTTGGTATTATTTATATCAGAACCCTTTAGTGAGGTGATAGACCTAGTACGGGGCCTGCTTTGAGACATATTCAAGTTTCATAAATAGAGGTGTAAATATGTGCCATGTGCAGGCTCGAGAGTTTGACACATTTTGCGCACTGGTGTGGGCTACGAGCGCGAGGCACAAAGACACCATCTCATTCGGATGCTAGACACTGAATCAAGTTCTGAAATTTTGTGAAGAGGTAGTCCTAAGAGTTCAAAAAAGCTTGAAATATAAATTAAAGAATGCAAAAACTCCTAATTGTGCCACATGGCGGCTTGCTGGGCTGCCGTGGGTGCCATATGTGTGAGGGAAAGTGCAATCTGAGTTCATGGTCTTAGTCTTAATGACATGGAAAACCAAGCATGCCAGTGAGTTCAGAGGGATGATATTATGTAGATTGCACAACTTTCAAATTTAAATGTCAAAAACGCTAGGGGACCGCCACTTGGCATCTTGGGAGGTCACCACAAGTCACGCACATGAGTGAGAGAGTGCAATATACCTAAAAGGAGTTTGGCTCAGAGTTACAGTTAATAAAGGATAACAATATGTTCAAAGGGTCAATGAAGTAAGGTTCATGATGTCATCCGGTCAAAATTATAAAGAGCATGCGGGGAAGCTATATGGCGCGAAGAAGAGTTGCCACTTGTCCAAAAACACAAAACATGAGTATCGTGGCGATTTGACGAACTAGTATGCTTTGGATTCAGCTTTGAAGGATGTGCACATGGTGGAGGAAAAACGGTAGAGTCTGTATGAATATATTGGGTCACTCCAAGAAAAAGGAGTACAAGGTGAAGATGCATTCGTACAAGGAGACGCCATGTGTGGAGCCAATGTTTGCGGTGGAGCTTTTGCACTGTGGAGGAAAAGTATGGAGTATTGAAGATAGCCTTGGAGCCTATTCAAGACTTGTTATTTGTAAACTATATGTATGCATATGTTTATGTAGCCTATGTGTGAGATAGGTTCCTCATATGACGTCACTTATTCTTAGTATGCGCCGAGGACGTCGCATCTTGAGGAGAGGGATGATGAAATGAATCGACTTACCAAATAGGCGATTAACAATTAATAAAGATCTTTATATCAGCAAGTAATCTTTATGGTATTTTTCATTAATTGATTTCACAGCAAAAGACAACACACTAGCAGTGAATGATACTCGTAAGTCAAATGCAAGTAAACTAGCATCAATAATGCAATCAGTAAACTCATACATAAGCAAAGTAGGAAGACAATGCGTATCAATGGCTTCTCGCCTTGGATTCAGATCTCTCTCAGTAAGCTGTACCAGAGAGTTGGCCTCGTTTCCAAATGTTGAACTCGAGAGCAATGCCTAGCACATGTACATGGTATGAATTTACTGTTCAACGACCAGTGCGATGGCACCGCCTACCCGGGAGTTAACCACGTTGGTAGGACCTTGGTTAACCAAATCCACCACCATCTCCCATCATCCCGAATCGCCATCCATCATAGGGATGTCATCTGGCCATTCATCTAGCATACCACACTTAGATGCATATGGAGGCCGTTCGCTGCTACCAAGTAGGGAAGTCAGCTGGCTGTCAAAGAATGTGTCAGTAAGCTGACTTAAGTTGGCTTCAGCCTGCTCCTTCCGGCTGAGTCCTTAAACTGATCATTATATAAAGTCCAGCACACTCAATACTACATAAAGTTCAGTAGGCTGAACTTAATTAACTATTATATTTAAATGAATATTATATCTACTAATATACTGATTCATTACAATCCCTCCAACTTAACTTGTTGTCGCCTCGACAACATTAAATTGCAGAAGTCTTTGGTTAGGGAACTGAACCTGACCAGCCTCCCCCACTGACTGCCTCTTCAGCCTGTCACCTAGGGGGTTGTTCTTGGGGCTTCACGATCAGGAGACTGAGATCTGGACCTAGATCTGGACAACCCTCTAGGTCTGTCAGCTGGCCTTCTAAAGAACCCCGTTTGTTCTAAAGTTGGACCTCGAGGAGAATGAAGGATGGTAGCCTGCTCTTCAACCACTTGGGTGTTGACCCCCACATAAACAGGCATTCCAGTAGGGTGCTGAAATACATTGGCAAGAGGTACATGCCCCTGAGCGAAGGGAGAGGCCGGCATACCTCTGTCCACCCCGCGTGTCCCTCTTCTGGCACCCCTGTCCTCTGGGGATTTCTGCCTTTGTCTGCTGCCAAATACAGTCAAATCAGCTTCATCCCCTGCTTGGGCAGGTGGGCTGGGGGAGCGAGTGCGAGGTTCAGTTACCTCTATGGCCGGGGTCAAATGCCATATTTCTGATCTTGGCTCCTGAGGAAGCCCCGCTCTTGCCTGCCCCTGGGTGTCCTGAGTACCAGGTCCTGATGCTTCTCCTCTGCCTTGTTCTTCTTCCTCATCCTCCTCATCTTCCTGAGAGGGTCTCGTCCACTAAGTTGTCCTGCTCCCTGGTAGACATGGAGTAGTCTACTGACCTCCCTTTCTTAGGGCGCGCCGGAGGTTGCTTGGCCTTCAGCCTGCTGATATTTATCCGGCCTGCATTCTTCGCCCATTTGACAAAGGCATGCTTTCCCTTAGAGAAGTAGTCTCTCCCCCTCCTCCTGTGCTCTTTGGTCTCTGCATTCATATTGCTCAGGCATCCATTCAGCCTGGGGTCCCAAGGGGCAATGTGAGGTGGTAGGATGAGATAGCCGTCTAGGCCATAGTGGAAGTCATCCGGTTGGGCTCGGTCACACTCCTGCTTCTTATTTGTGACGGTCATCCACCTCCAGTCTGTTGGCTGCTGGTAGTACTGGGGTCCATGCTCAGCCTTCCTCAATTTACACGGGAACGAGTGGGGAGAGAACATCTGCTGTCATGCTTTCCTGGCCAAGTACTCCCAGCTCCTTCCCTCAACTTCATTGTAAGCTGGCAGTAGTGTGAGGTAGAATACCGTATCCTTAAAGCTATCGGGCCGCATGCTCACCATCCTAATGAGTCTCTCATCTCCCACTATTCCCGGTATTGGGACCGGCTTGTTCTCTGAATCATCTGCAAGGTACCGGGCCTGCTTTGCTGTATAGCCCACCATCTTGGCATAATCTTCGTAGAGGACCACACCAGTGTGTGTCTCAATGTACCTATCCAGTGCTGCAGCTCCTTCCCTCTGTAGCAGTGTTGTCTGTTCCAGCTTGTTGATCTCCTGGGCTGCCAGCAATGCTTCCTTCAGGTTATCAAAGTTTTGGCCACCCACCACAGTATACCTGTAAGTGGCCAAGCTCTTCTGCCTGTCCGCTTCAGCCTTTTTCCTTCTCTCCTCCTCTGCCGCTGCCGCTTCTTCTTGTTGTTTCTTCTGTCTCTCCTCCTCAGCTTTCCTGAGGTTTTCCGCTTCTTGATCCTTCTTCCTCTGTGCTTCTTCTGCCGCCTCTTATTGTTTGCGGATCCTTTCTTGTTCTCTCTTGGTGAGGGACGTCGCCGCCAACTCCTCCTGGTATTGCTCCATTGTCATCCTGGCTTCTTCTGCCTTGCGCTTTCTGTCCTCCTTTTGTGTGGTGGGAGCCATTCTGCACATGTAACCAGGGCACAAGATAGTAGGATATTGACCTTTGTCATAGGAATTGCAAGAAGGAAGTAAGTTCGTATTAGTATGGTGGATTCGCTCCTGTTTACCTTACGGGGTGATTGCTAGGAGTTGACATATTTGCGGTGCGCTAGACATAAACGTATGAATGTGTTTTAAGGTGCATTAAGTGATGTATTGCTGTGCGAGGCCCTTTTCCTTCCGCCCAAGGTGCTTTATGTAGGCCAGGCTGTCCCATCTGTCACTATGCTGACACTTAGGATTCACATAACCGTCCCATCTGTCACTATGCTGACACTTAGGGTTCACATAACTGTCCCTTTCACATAACCGTCCCTTTCTCGCTCTCGCACACTAATTGTCATATATTTTCCCCTCCAACTTAAATGGAGACAGGACCTCCTGTCACCTTCTCGTGTCAATTGAAATGACCGTTATGGAGGGTCGCCAGCCGCCCGAAGGTGGAACCGTTTCAACGCCCCTTTGGCATTGGTCAAATGGTCCTTAAATTCCAAAGTGTACCCAGAGACATCGTAACCCTTCCATCGAATGAGGTACTTCATGACATATTTAGACGATCGACGGACCGAGCGCGCGTCTAAAATCTCCTCAACCTCATATTCCTCACGGTCACCGTTTCAAACAGCAGGGACCGGTCACGGTTGGACAGGTTACCGACCTGTGAGCAGTGTGTCCCCTTTGATGTATGGTTCCAGGAAGGAGACATTAAAGACCGGGTGACCTTTGTATTCTGCTGATATGTTCAGTTTGTAAGCATTCTGACCGACACGGCGCACCACCGAATATGGACCGACCCAGACAGGACCAAGCTTTTTCTTGACCACACCAGGGAGGTACAGGTGCTGAGAATGTAGTTTGACCAAATTGCCCTTAGAAAGGTCAGTTCTCGACGGTGCTGATTAGCGTACTTTTGTTGGTTTTCTTGGGCTTTGTGCAGATTCTGTTGGACTTCTGACAGGGTGTCAGTAAACTCCTGAGTTCACTGGAGGGGGACCGGATTGTCAATCCCTTCAAGGTGAGTTAAAGACTCCCCTAGGACATCTAAAGGAGACTTAGGGACTCTACCCAGGCTTAGTTCAAAAGGAGTCTTGCCCGTTGACGCGTGCACCGCACTGTTGATCGCAAACTGGATTTGAGGTAACAGGTCATCCCAATTGTCTTGTTTTTGGTTAATGTAGGCTCTCAGTAACTCTTGCAGAACTCGATTAGTTCTTTCAATCTGCCCATCAGTCTGAGGGTGGTTTGCTGTGCTGAGCAGCTGTTTGACTCCCATTAACCCCCTTAAAGCCCTCCAGAACTTACAGGTAAATTTCGAGTCTCTGTCTGAGATTATATTAGAGTGTAGCCCATGTTGGCATACTACATGGTTGTAGAACTGTCTCGCTGTTTTGAGTGCAGTTACTTTGACAGTTGTGCGGATGAAAAGGACCATTTTTGTCAGTTTATCCACGACTACCAGTATCGAATCATGCCCATTGGCAATTCGTGGCAGTGTGACCACCCAGTCCATGAATATTGTTTCCCAGCGGCCAGCTGGGATGGGCAGCGGTTGTAAGAGGCCCCCCGGTGGTGTGTGCCTAGAGTTATTCTTTTGACACTGGTCACAGGACTTAACGTATTTCAAGACCTCTCGAGGTAGTCCCTCCCAATGATAATGTTTTGCCAGTTTGCCAACAGTTTTGGCCTGCCCCAAATGCCCACCCAGTAAACTGTCATGTGCTTGACTCAATAAAAGGGACCTTACTTCCAAGTTATTAGGAATGACCAGCTTCAGCCTGCCTGAAGTGGTTTCAATCACCCAGACCCCTCCCTTAAGCTTATACACGAGTGCAGTAGCACGACACACATCAGTAGTGGGGCTCGGCTCAAATGTTGGGTCAGAAAGGTAGGCTTTCCTAAGTCGTTCAAAGAAGGACTTCTTCACCTTTAGTGAAGTGAGTGCACACAGGACTTTATCAATAGCATGCTGACTAAAGTTCCTTTCTTGCAAGTCAGGTCTTCTAGAGAGTGCATCAGCAGGATTCAGCTTCCCTGGTTTGTAGTCGATCAGGACTTGAAACTGCTCCAGCATCTGGCTCCAGCGGTTCTCCCTCATTGACAGCTTGGACTTCTTCTGTAAGTGAGTCAGAGCTAGATGATATGTAATCACCTTAAAAGCTTTACCATGTAAGTATGCTCTCCACTGTTTGAGTACATGAATGATAGCTAGCAGCTCTTTATCATGCACTGAGTAATTAATCTCCGCGGGAAAAATTTCATAGACTCATACAACACAGGATGCCACTCCTGTCTTACCTTACCATCCTTTGTGGTTTTGTCAGCAGGCTGCAACAAAATAGCACCCATGGCAAAGTTAGAGGCGTCAGTAACCACCTGCACCAGCTTGCTGGGGTCATACACGGCTAGCACTGGGGCAGAACAAAGAGCATCTTTAAGGGTCTGGAAGGCAGCTTGCTGCTCTTCCCCCCACACATACCCTATGTCTTTCTTAGTAAGGTCAGTCAGTTTACTGGCCTTTGTAGAATAATTCTCAATAAATCTCCTATAGTAGTTAGCCAACCCGAGGAAGGATCTAACTTCAGAGACAGACTGTGGTACTGGCCAGTCCCTTATGGTCTGGACTTTCTTAGGATCGACACTGATGCCTTCTTTACTGACAACGTGGCCTAAGTATTCAATACTTTCCTTAAAGAAATCACACTTGCTATTCAGGAAAACTTGCACAAACTTATCCAAATAAGGTCTGAAAATGTCATTCATAGCACCCATGAAGGTCGCAGAAGCATTAGTCAGTCCAAATGGCATCACGTTGAACTCATAGTGTCCATAACGTGTGCGGAAGGCAGTCTTGTGTTCATCCCCCTCAGCAATTCTGATTTGATGATAACCACTCTT
>WELA01007202.1:119318-136334 GCA_009602735.1 Mesotaenium endlicherianum
AGAGAGAGAGAGAGAGAGAGAGAGAGAGAGAGAGAGAGAGAGAGAGTTAACAAGTTACCTTCTGGTCTTCTTCTCCTCCGTTGCGGGGTCGTGGTCGCCCTCGTCCTGGGCGCCACCTGGCATGCTTATGTGAGCCTCCATCCCCATCACGTCGGCCAGGCAGTCCCATGCAGCGGCCGCATGCGCCTTCTGGGCGGCGGGGGCGGCGGCGGCGGAGATGCCAGCTGTCTGCGCCTGGAGCTGCTCATTGACAGCAAGCGCAGCCTTGAGCCAGCTGTCCAGATTCGACTCGTCGATCTGCTGGGGCGACTGTTGCTGCTGCTGCTGTTGCTGGGACAATAGCTGGGCGGCAACAGCTGGCATCGGCAGGGAGGCTGGCATCCTGTTCATCACGCCCGCGGGCGCGCAGAACCCCGCGGGCCGCTGTGGCGCCGACAGCTGTTGCACGGCCTGGAGGAGGTCGAAGATGGGCAGGGGGGCACCAGCTGGCATGCAAGCTGGCGGCACGGCAGGCTGGCACTCCAGCTTGGGCGAGAGCTCGACCTTCCTCGCATGCTTCAGGAAGCTGCACGTGGGGCTGCCAGATGGCGTCGCTGGGCTGAATGGGGCCGCCACCTCGCCGATCTGCTCTTCCAGAGCTTTGAGCATGCGGAGCTGCTGCTGCTGATGTGGCTGCTGCTGCTGCCTCTTTGAGGTAAGCTCGGGGTCAAACGAGCGCACGCGCCTGACAGGTGAGATCTGCCAGGTGGAGTCCTGTAGCGGCGCCACGTGGAGCGGTAGCGGCCGCCCGCCAGCGAAGCCTCGGGAGGTCGGGGCCCAGGGGTTGTCGTGACACATGTCGTCTCCCAGCAGCATGTTTGACGCGCATGATAAATTGTTCATGGGGGATTCCACCTCCTCCTGCTGCTGCTGTTGCTGGCGATGAGCAAGCCTGATCGGAGAAATCAAGGGCAGGGCAGCACAGAAGAGCAAAAGAGGCTAGGATTGTCAGAGTCTCAGGCTTGACAGGGGGAGGAATCAATGGCGGGCAGCACACGCGCGGAGGGCAAGGATCGCTCGGGACTTCAAAAATAAGAAACAGCACAAGGCGGAACTCCCCTGCAGCTAAAAAGCAGACTGCAGAAGGTGTTCCATCTCCTCCTCAGGCGAATTAGGTGTTGGTGCAATGTTGGGCCCGAAAGCGAACATCAGGGCAATCGCATCACGCTGCTATGGACATTGAAGATTGCAGAACCAAGTCAAATCAATACAAGTTGTGAAGGAAATTGCAAATGGGGCCTCAAGGCGCAGAGGCGGGCAGCATGATCCAGGCACTCACTCGCTGAAGGGAGGGTACTGAGGGATCTGGGGATAAGCCCACTGCTGCTTGTCTTTCTTCAGCATGCCAGCCGCCACTTGCTCCTGCCAGCTCCGCCGGGAAGGCGGCAGCTGGAGCTCCGCATAGAGGTCTTCTCCCTCTTCTGAATCGTCTCTCTTTTCAAGCAGAGAATCTTCGTCGTACATATCCTCGGCGAAGTTCCCCTGTGAAAGAAGGGCCTGCGAGTCAGCGCCATTGTAGTCTGCCCAATTTCCCCTCGCAACGACTGGGGTGGGCAACTGCGGAAGGTCTGGAGGTCTACACATGCTGAGTGGTAGTGTTATGGATCACTGGTAATATCTAATACAGCAAGACACTCTCGGAGGGGTATCACTAGACAATGGACACAGCTGCGAGTATGCGCTACGTAACTACAGTGCAGAGGCGAACACTCAACAACACTCAAGCGCGAGGACATAAACATATACTGCAGCGCAGAGCACGGCTAAAATGGTAGCACTCAAGCGGGAGCTAGGAGCACTCGAACGTATAAATTAGGCAAGTTGAGGTCTGGTTGCGACGTCGTAGGAAGCAATCTGGAGCAATCCACAAAAGCTGTCCCTCAGGGCGTTATGTACTAGCAGCGCGTGGGCGCAATCGAATTGCGGACTGGCACTAACGCGAGCAGAGTAACGAGTTGCCTGAGATCTCTCCAGTGTAGGGGCGGGCCAGACGTGAAGCAATGAACCCGTTTGTCACTGTTTGCTGCCGATTTCACGTGCACCCCGCGCCAGCTAAAGAGAACTGAAGTGTTTGACGGTTGAAGATGGTCGACGAAGGCTCACGATGGCCAGTGACGGGTGATGACAGCAGATGACAGGCTGATGAGGTCACATGCGCCACAGCTCGTGTACTGGAGCCGGAGCTCAAGATAGGCTCGAGCAGGCTTGAGAGCTGTCAGGAGCTCGTCTTGACCCGAGGCCCGAGGGCCGAGACCCGACTGCACCGCATGAGGTCAAACGGCTCAGAACAGTTTCGAATAGATCCAAACCAGATCCAAACCCAGCAGTTGCAATCCGTCACTTCCAGTTGCTTCAAGTTGCTGCCATCAAGAGAAGTGGATTGATTCTAAAAATCGTACAGCGAGATTTAGCGGGCACGCGTGCCCTTTGTCGCAAACGAGCAATAAAGGCTACCGACTTATCGAGGCCTATGGGGTTGAATGAAAGACGATGATTCCGTTAATTTTCGGTACGGAAAGTCGCAAACACGTCACCAACAGCCGAAATCCAGCCAGAGCATATCCGTCGTATGTGTTGCCTTCTGAACTCGTAGATGATTAATGGCTTCTTAGAATCCTGTGGCCACTATTCTTGCTAGAAATAGTAAGCGAAAAGCCATAGATACGGGATAATAGAAGTCGGTAGACAGAAAACGGTTTGGACTGACTTGGACCCGGCGTCCAAATACTTTCATGGAATCGTCAGAAGGCCGCTGCTGATTGTGCCACGTGAAATGAGCTGAGAGGTCAGTTGAGTGGAGACCGGAGAGTCGTGATGCCAGAGTAGAGAAATCTGTGCGACTTCACTGAGTTAACTCCGAAGCACTAAATGCGTACGCGAGGTCGTACCTCCAATAATGGCACTATCGATCTTTTTTTGGGCGGAGATAGACTCACATGGATGTCCTTGAGGATGCCGAATGGGCAGAGGAGGTTTCCGGTCCGACAGATCCATCGGGCTTCATGGATGGCACAGGTGGCAATGGAAGGCACGAACATGCACGAACGCCTGCAAACTTTAGCTGCTCGTACAGAAATATGAAAATCTAATGACAGATTCGACCAGATTCGACCCCCAAGAGGAAGTGGAAGTAGATTGAAAAGTGGATGGCTAATCTTGGGCGAAGGAGAGAGGTCGGGCTCGAACAGGCGAGGCTTATCCCCGGGGTGCAAAATGTATGGGCAACTCGCTCCGACCCTACGCTTCCTCGACGGGCTTCGATTGGCATCGCAAGTCCTGAAGGACGAGACTTCGAGTGCAGACCTTTTGGCCAAAGCAGACTGTCGTGTCAAAAAGGAGTCCACTTCTGTCCACTTCAGTCCACATGCACTGGGTGCATCACAGACCAGTCACAGACCACTCGAATAGAGATTACCTAATTGCATTCTCTATGTCGTGTTTATCCTTGTTGGTGCCCCACGCTCATGTGTGAGTTTCCTGAACTTGCCAACCTGGTTGACCTTGTCGGTATCTCTTGCAAGTGGGTCTTCGACCTGGTTGATCACCAAGGGTTGACCTCATATGTGTGTTGGTGGCTTGCTGGACCCGATTGACTCTGCTCTGCACTGCTCTGTGTTGACCTCAATTGGCAAAAGGGAAGTCCTTCAATTGACAAAAGCTAAGTCCTTCATAAGTAGACTTCTTGTTTTCAAACTGAGCTCACTTATATTACTTTCTTTCAAAGGTCCTATTGAATTGCAAAAACTTCTGGGTGATTTTAGTTCTCCTTTTTAGTGCTGAAGTGACTACTTCTATGCGGGCTCTTCTCCCATGCTGACATATTTACAAGAAAAAGTTTAAGTGTGCACAAATCCATTATAAGTAATCCCACTACTTCAATATAAAATACATATACATATATACATGTTCTTTCACTTACTTATCTATCCACGGATGAAAAAGTGCGCAACTCATACCAGGCGCAGATTGAGCCAGGGACTTAGGGTTTGAAACCACGTATTTGAGGGGAACATCGCAAAATCAAAGGACTTATCAAACGATTAAGATGAGCAATATGCCGGGTGGAGATAGCTTCTATAACACGTTTTGTACCCATAGTCATGCATACTATCATGGTCTTTCGATTCCTTACATGTGGGGCGCCTCTCTGCATAATTTTTCTACAACTTATTTAAAGTGCTGAGCCGACCAAGCAAATAGCCAGGCTAGCCATGCTCTTACTAAAGCTAATTAACTCGAAGCAGCAGAAACTGGATGAGACTGCGAGACAGATCAGGAAGCACGGGTGAAATTCCTTTTAATAGCTTCCCAAAATGCGACCAGTGCGAATACGAGAGCTACAGGCAGCGACGGTCCGCGAGGGTTCCAATGCGCGTATCGAAAACATGTCGATGTCAATGTCGGTACGACGCTGATTAACTTTGACCATCTGTGCTGACTCATATAAGAACATTGCAATTGTTGACCTGCCTGGCTCTGACCGAGGACGATGGCAATTTTCGAGGTTCCCGAGAATTTGTGTAAGTTTGATATATTGATTGATTCCTAACGCTAGTGCACGGTCTGATGAATTTATACAGGTGGAGCTGCAAACATTCGTAGGCTACAAGTCGAATTCGGGCAATAGAAAAAAGCGTCGTGGTCAAGGGGGATACGAGCGACGACGGGACACTCGAAAAGTCCCACTTCAATTCTCACTCCAATTTCCGAGGACAGGGCTGATGTGTGTAAACACACACCGCAAGCATGGATTGTGTACACATTGGTGCACATTATTCTGTAACTTGTTCTTCATGTACGTGATTAATGTCTGTCGCCAGCATGCGCAACACTAGATCAGGATTTTGAGTCCACTGCAGATCATTGCAACAACGTTTCTTATTGTTATTGTGTTTCTGAGCTTGCGGTCTGATTTCCCCTTGCCAATTTGATCAAGCGGTGCATACTGTTCGTTCACGATCATAGAGGGAGCTTCATCCCCTGTGGTATACGTCTTCTGTGACTTATGCTAGTCAAGACGTATGTTGGACCTTGTTACTTCCGTTCTTCTCCCTCCTGCTCTTGTTGTTTGACCATCTCGCTTACTTTGTAGTTGAAAGGAAGAACCAAAAACGGCTTCCATATAAACGTCAATGGCCAAGGACATGCACGCCGCAGCGCCCTGTAAGCTCGACCAGCAGTCTTCTTTCGCGATCCTGACCAAACAACAGTGTAAACAACGACAGGAAAGAGGCGTCAAACAACTCGCGCTGCTGTGCTGAGCGCAACCTCATCAACCTGCTCCAGCGTCAAGCCGACAGGTACGTCCTTCTCGTCACTACATTAGCACCTTCACGCCGCCATAGTCAGCCATGGAACTTAAATGGGCAGTACACACACACACACTCCCACCTTGCTCACCCAAGTTTCTCAGAGGGGGGAGGACATTGAGGGCAGGCACCCTTGAAATATCTGAGCAAGATAGAACTGAAGGAAGAGGCTCTGAGGCTCCAGCATGCAATAGCCTGAGACAAAGAGTCTCGGGAAGAAAGGAGCAAGAAGGTGCAGCTCTGCAAACGAATGTGGGGGGTCGGTATCAGGAGCTGGAAGGGCAGGGCATGTCGGGCCATTGGCAGGTTTTTCTGTTCTTCGAGACAAGAAAACCACGCAGGATAAAGGGTGTTTCTCGCAAAGGCGCAGGTGAAACTCACATGGGGCCAGGTGGCTGCCGGGCGAGGGTCCAGCCACTCATCACGTCCTCAGGGCCTGCGTGCACGTGCCCAGTGGCGGCGCCTCGCAGCTGGGTGGCTACCCAGGGGCTGCTCCCGGGGGGGGGGCGATTCTGGGAGTATGGGGGGGGTTTCATTATTATATGATTTTAAATATTGTATATTATTATTATGATGATTATTTCTTATTATTATTCATATTGATGTTGATATGTCGTGACGAGCGATAGTACCGTCGATGTTGACGGTGCGCGCTTTACCCTCAGCCCCTCCCTATTGCCTGAGGAGGCGGAGGCGAGCTCAGCCTTGAGGGTTCATCTAATTTAGAGGCTGGTTGTATTTTTAGGGTGAGGACAGAGTCTTTAGCGTTTCTGTTCTGCTCTACTTTTGCGCTGTCTAGTGAGTCGCTGCGAGGAGCCGGCGCTGCATTCCCCCCCCCCCCCCCCCTTCTCCTCCCNAGCCGGCGCTGCATTCCCGCCCCCCCCCCCCTTCTCCTCCCTTAGCAGGAACTTTTCAGACCTGTCCGAAGTGGGCCCGAACCTGGCCCGAACCTGGCCCAAACCTGTGCAAACCTGGCCCGAACCTGGCCATTTCCCCGAACTGTCGCAAAGTCTCGTCGCGAGCGCAAGCGCTGGAAGGGCGCGGTGCAGCGGCGATGACTCGCCACAAGCTTGCTCTGCCCCGCTCTCACCGGCAGATGTTGTCGAACTCGCCATCGATGATGCTCCTCCCCGCTGCTTAGGCTGCCTAAGCTGCCTAAGCTACGTGGAGCCTGCCGCCGGCTGTGTGCGCACATGCGCGCGTGCGCGCCTCTGCACGCATGCCGGCGGGAGGGGCATGCAGGCGGGAGGGGCATGCAGGCTGCAGCTCCGTCGTTGATGCTGCACGCTCTTTGCTGCCTGCTGCCTGCTGTGTGCACCCCACGCCTCGCTCCTGCATGCACGCGCAGGAGGGGCGTGCAAAGGCGGTGCAGACGGCGCCGCCTGCGCGTGCTTCTGGCAGCACTTGGCGAATCATCATCAGAAGCCACCAACCGGCGCTGACGTCGTCCTATCTGGGCTTCCCTTTTTTGTTTGCTCGCGGCTGCACGCGCACGTGCTCAGTTGCGCTCGCGCCGCCACCTGTCACTGCAGAACACCTCAGCGGACAGGTGACGGCTATGGCGATGCCGCGTGTGCGCGTACAGGAAGGGTGCCCAAACTGCAACTCCGGAGCCGTTGATTCTAATCGATCTACGCTCCCCTGCTGCGTGGCGCTGTGCGTGGCGCGTGTCGTATGCGCTTCCGTCTTTTGCTTCTTTTCTGTTCTGTCTCCGCAGGAAGGGCGTGCAGTGGTGCCGGCGGCGGCAGTGGATTAGGCAGCGCCTGGCGAACGTGGCCGTGTGGCGCGTGCGCGCGGACGGCTCGCTCGGGTGCTCCGTGCCGTGCGTGCTGTGCTGGCGCGCGCTGGCGGCGTTTGACCCGGGCGGCGTGGCGTTTGTGACGGAGGACCGCGCGTGGTTCTGCGGGCGGCTGGCCGACGCCGCGTGCCGCCCGAAGCTGACGTCGCAGCAGCGCATGAGCATCTGCGGGAAGTCGTGAAAGAGCGAGCCTTGGAGCGCGAGGAAGCATCGCCCTGAGCAGCGGAGGAGCGCGCGCGGTGCCTCAGCCAGTAGCGGCGGATGAGCGTCCGCGCAGATCGAAGCGCCGCTTTGACGAGCGCGTTCAACGAGCGAGTAGAGTTTTCTGAGTGGACGAGCTGGCGTTGTTTTAGGCAGTTTAAGAGTAGGGGATAAGGATTCAGAGCGACGCCCTAACAACGCGTTGCCCCCAGCACCAGACGAGGGCCTATAGCATACTGTTGAAGAAAGAGCGTGGCCCTGAGCAGCGCAGGAGGGAGCAGAGTGAGCGCCAGTCCTTCAGTTATTATGCTCATGCATGAGGCGCGCCCGCGAGCGCACATATCGCGGGACGTTATCAGGACGTCTGTTCTTTTTGCAAGCAAGTTGCATACTTCACGCGAAGGTTACACAGAGGTCCCCCCCCACGCATCCATACTTTGCGCGATGCCTTTTCCGGACCGGGCTGCGTCAATCTGATCTTGCGTGCTTCTTGAGATTGTGCACGACGAGTCTAGCCCACTTCTCGTCGAGAGGGAGTGAGCGTGCACACCATGGCTTCGCCTCATTGGAGGGCAAGCGTTGCCCCTTGCGTGTCAATTGGTCCTCTACCTCAGCTCACGGGGGTCAATCGACTAGCTCCATGGATCGAGTGGTTGGCTGGGGAGAAGGCAAGTGAGGGAGCCGCAAACAAGAAGCCGCAGTTCTCGGGGAAGCACAAAACTCGAGCATCACATTAACTGCAAACGGAGAAAGTCGTAGAAAGTACTTGTCTCTAATTGCTGTTCACTGACACTGCAATTGGGCAATACTTGGAAGCACGGGAGGGTCAGTGGATGAGGGCTCGACGTTGCATGTGCTTCACCGTCGACATTTTCGCAAGAGTCAATATGCAGCCTTGGTAAAAATCCTTCACAGTGTAAGCTTGGTTCCCTCATCTCGGTTGCAAGTTGGAACTCATGATGAGGTTTTTACGCGGGCACGGTTCTTGTAGGCAAGGTCTTCAGTTGATGCGTATCAACTGACGAAGAGAAATTAATGCGACGCCGACTGTTGGTGAGATGTCCATTTTGCGGCACGGGCCGCGCACTTTTTCAGAAACACTCGCTCACTTGTATCACGCCAACTTCGCAAAGTTGGCCGCTAGCTAGCGCAACGAGCCGAGAAAACGGACAGAACGAAATTAAAAAACTGAAATACTGAAAAAGAAGAGAGCAGAGAGAACATGCAGAATTAAGTACGAGTACAAAAGGCCTGGCCCGGCCTGCGTGGCGCAGGCAACTCAAAAGCTCGATACAAAGATGCAAAAATGCAAAAGTGATGCACTTCCTACCTGGCGGGGCCAGAAGCCTAGGCTGGCAGCCTCAGCCTGCCTGCTGCAAAACCTCATGAGCCCACTTGGCTACGCGGTCTTGCCACAACAGGAGGGGCGCACTGCACGGATCACATGGCCAGGTGGCGCGGCCACGCTGCGCCAGGTGTCCCTAAAGAACCGGAGGGCGGCGGCAGGTGTCAGCGCGCTGCATGGGCTCCCCCAGGCGGCTTTGTCCGTGTGGCTGTTGCAATACGTCCCTCCGGCGCTCGCGCGAGGGCAGCACAGGGAGACCGCCATGTGGCGCTCCAGGGCGAGCAGCTCGCTGACAAGCCGGAGCAGCCTGCAGGAGTGCAGTTTCAGCGTCTGCTGCGTGCGCGTGTGCCACTTGTACACCTCCTCCTTCTCTCCCTGCTCAACGTCCTGCCCCTGCCCCTGCCCTTGCCCCTGCGGCTGCCCTCGCCGCTGCCCCTGCCCCTGCTCCTCCTCCTCCTCCCAGACGGGCTGGGGCTGAACCTGGGGCTGGACCTGGAGCGGGAGCGGGGGCGGGGGCGGGGGCGGGGGTAGGCGCATGAGAGGGGGCTATTCAACGTGACTGGATGGCTGGAGCTTCCTCCCCCCCCCACCCCCCAGGCAAGGGCAGCAGCACCGCAGTGAGGGAGGTGAGACGTAGGAGGAACTAGAAGCGGGGCCACTCCATGGCAAACGCCCCCTCCCCGGAGCACGAGTCGAGCGCGCAAACGCTGGGCGTAAACAAGAACCACGTGGGATTTGAGGGTTTGCTGCCGACGATCCCCCACGAGAGATCCTCCACTCCGGAGAGATAGTTGCCGAGCGTGGGGGCCACGTGGGAGCAGGAGATCTTGAGCGTTCGCAGGGAGCAGTGCCGTGCTGGCAGACGAGGCGCAGCATCGTGAGGGTGGTCATGCCGGCGAGCGTTGCGAGCTCAGGGGCCTCCAGCTGTCCCGGCGGGCGGGAGACGTGGCAACACGGCAGGGCGGTGTGGCAGGGCGGCGGGGCCAGGGCGGGGCGGGACCGGCGGGAGGGCAAAACCGAGCGGAGAAGGACGGGGGCGAGCAACAGAGAGATGAAAGAGAATGGGCGGAGGAGAGGGGGGCCAAGGGGGAGAGGAGCAGAAGCAAAGTAGGAAGGACTACGCAGTGAGAAGCAAAGCAAAGCAAAGCAAGAGAGGAGCAAGAGAGGACGGATAGCATCAGGCTCCGTCGAAGCAAGGAGGCAATACAGCAGACTCGCGGGCAAAAGAGAACAGCCAAGAGCAGAAGTAAGGTTAAAACTGGAGCCTCTGTGTCCGCAGCGGCTTCATTTTTGAACAAGTTGCTCCCCGTCATCAACGACCTGCTCGCCCTGGAGCGCCACGCGGCGGTCTTCCTGTGGTGCGCGTGCGTGCGTGGGTCTGAGAGGATGTGGTACGACAGCTGCGCAGACCATGCCGCCCGGAGGAGTTTGTGCGTGGCGCTGACACCTGCCGCTGCCAGGCAGCTGCAGCCACTTCATGGACACTAGACGCCCCGCGAGAAGCCCCCCGGGCTGTGCATTGTGCGCCGCGTGCGCCACCTGTCGGCTTGGCGAAGAGGGCGAGTGAGAGTAGGAAGCGAGCTGCTGTTGCTCCGGCTCCCGACAGACAGACAGACAGACTGTGGGGAATTGAATCTCTCCCAAACATCGAGCTCGTAGTAGTTTGCCCGGCATAGGTCGCATTCTTCAGTATTCTAAGTCCTTGTCTCTATATACACTACGACTATCAAAGGCTCATTATTTGCCGGATTGGCAAAGAGACTGCGTGCGAGGGACCATTTTGAGGGCCCCTGCTTGTGACAACGGGGACCCTGCTAGTACAAAATACACCAAGATGTCTAATCTTCTCGACGAAAGCGAGAGGGTGTACATAAACATCCGGTCATTGAAGGAGTTCGCATACGCGCGCAGCGCCAAAAAAAAAAAAACTTATAAGTGGCAGTCCTGCTCATCAGCTCTGGCCGCATCAATTTGGTTTTCAAGAGCCCATGATCATCTCACGCTTTATCTGCGCATATGTACATCCCAGAAGTTCGAGCCCATGCGAGGTTGCGAGTGCTTCCTGTGCACGTGCGCCTATACATCACCAAGGACATACGGTTTCCTTGTGCAAGTTGACGGTGCAATTATATGTGTATGATGAAAATAATGATTATGCGTTTGTTTGGATGTTTGCTTGATTCACCGCATGTCAAGCTCTCATGTTACACAGTGTGCGAGCTCCTGCGCTTGCTTCTTCCGAGTAAGAAAAGTGTGTGCAAAGGCCTCAGCCTTTGGAGTTCCAAGCGAACGAGCCCCGCTGTCCTAGTGAGTACACCCTTCATGCATTGGACGAGATGAAAGAAACAGTTTCAGCTACGCTGCTTTAGCAATGAAATCACACAAACAAAACCACCGTACAAAGATTTCAATCAGGACAACATAACATTCTTTAGAATCTTAGTTACAATTTTGGTTGCGCTAGCGCCTAGACCTTAAAACAAATCGTAACATAAGAATCAAGTCGTATTTAGTGCATACCTACGCACACATCTTGGGGATAGCCTTACGAGCCAAAATAAAATAAAATGTACCGAGACAAAGCTATGGAGCCAAATCGCGCTCTCACGTGCCCCAACAGCTTATTTGGAGGCAAAGTGCAAGGCGCGTATCTCCTAGCCCTACAGTTTAGTGGTGACCGCGGCGTTGCCATCACACCCCACCACAACTTGTTCGGAAACGGCGGGCAGGGGCAGGCAGGGCTACTCTTCCTTGGAGCAACAATTTCTTGGCGATCGACGCAGCCTATCTTACGCGGCCAGACTCTGAGCGAGGAGCGGCAGGTAGAACATCCGCCGCACCGCAACAACTCACGGGCGACCAGCCATTCACTCGACGCAGCCAATTGGGTCCGCTGCAATAATCTGCCCGGGAGCGGGCTGGCAGGGTGCCCCTAGCCCAATGCCCCTCCGCTTCCTGGCAAACATTGCAGCCCTTGCAGGCCCTGCACCTTTCCCAACCTGCCCATGAGTAGCAGGCAGGGCGCGACGCGCCTCTCCCCCCCCGCGCTCCACCCCCTATAATCTGCCCATAGTTGGCGGGCAGGGCGCCCTGAACTTCCTCCAACCCCCCTTCTCCATAACGCAACAGCTTCCTAGTGATAATTTGCCGGCCACGCGCCCCCCCGCAGCTTGCCCGGGAGCGGCGGGCAGGGCAAACAGGCGCCCTCCCCGCCCTAGCGCGACAACTTTCTCGTGATGATCGCCGCTCTCACGCTGCGCCACAGCTTGCCCGGAAGCGGCGGGTAGGGCCCCTGGGAGTCCAATTTCACATCCTTCTTCAGCTCCGCCTTCTCCTCCTTGGTGCCGCGCTTCTTCGCGACGGCCCACCGCAAAAACTCGAGGAACGTGTTCTCGAAGCCAGGCAGGCGCTCGTACCCGGGGAGGTAGTTGATGTCCACGATAAAGTATCTGCATTTAAGTGATAAAAAAAAACGATATGAAAATAATCTGAAAATAAAGGATAGAATAAGAGTTGGTCACGAGGAAATAAATTTACCCCAGCAAGAATAAAATTTTGGTGTCCCAATTTGAAGGATTTGTAGCCAAATGTGGAGGAAAGAAGAGCAAATAGAAGAGATGAATGATTTGTAGCAAGCATCAAGCAGCTGTGACCCGACAGCCACAGCCGATTAAGGAGTGAAGCGCCCCCATGAGTAGCAGCGCCCGCAAGAACAAGAACGAGAGCGCGTGAGAAGCCCAGGGAGAGAGAGCGCGTCGAGAAGTAAGCCCCTGTTCCCAGTGAGCTCCGAGGGATGGGCCCAGCCAGCGGCAAGCGCAGAGTGGGCCAGCAAGAGTGTGGGCGCACACACCAGCAGGGGACACCTGTCCCCGAGCGAGCAAGCGAGAAAGTGAGCGAGCGAGCAAGAGAGTAAGGGAGTGCACAAAGACGGGGCAGGGAGGTACCCCTCTCCGCGACAAGCAAGCGTACGGAGCACGGGCAGGCAACACCTGTCTCCGCCCGGGTGCGCGCGCGTCCCCTCGAAGGACGAGCGGGGCACACGCCTGTCCCGCGACGAGCAAGGGAGCGAGCGAGCAAGGGAGTAAGTGATTGCGCCAGCCAGCGGGCAGGTGGGCGGCGGCGCGAGCGGCAGGGGGGGAGGGACAAGAGCAGAGGCGACCCCAGAAAGGAGAGACCCCCTCCTGTCGTTAAAACGAGAGAGCAGGAGAGAGCAGGAGAGCTAGCAAGCCGGGACGGCGAGAGCTAGCAAGCTCCCCAGCGAGCGAGCCTGTGGACGCGTGAGAGCTAGCCGGCGGGCGGGTGGGCGGCCGAGCAGCGAAAGCGAGCAAGCAGGCGGCCAGGCGAGCCAGCCACCCAGAGGGCGGGCGGACGGGCGAGTGAGCGAGGGCCTGCGGGCAGGAAGACGCTGGGACAAGGGGCCGACGGCAGAGAGGGAGGGGGAGAAGAAAGAGAGGGAGGGAGGGAAGGAGGGAGGGACGAATGCGGAAAGGAGGGAGAGAGGAAGGGGCCGCGGCAGCCCGACACCAGTGGTTGCAGCCGTAGGCGCGCAGGATGTCCACACAAAAGAGCGGGAGGGAGGGGGAGCAGGAAAAAGGGGGAGGGAGCGGAGGAGGGAGCGACACACCTGTCGTCGCGGCCGTTGGCGCGCAGGATGTCGACGTTGAAGAGGTGCAGCCCGAGGCGGTTGCGCAGCTCGAGCGCGACGGCACGCATGAGCGCGGGCGGGGGGTCGACGACGGGCGCGTCGGCCAGCTGCTCCGGGCTCATGTGCACGTTGGAGATGCGGTTGAACTCCACCAGGCCCGCGCCCTGCGGGGGCCGCGCGCAGCATATATATCGTTTATAATTTATATTAGCACTAGGATGAGGTGTCAGTAGAATTGCAGTACAAAGATAGACCAGTATATATGCTAGTACTAGTATTAGGTGTTAGTACTCGCATCATAGTGACAAATCAGCCAGTAATAATACCAACACATCAAAGTGGGAGTAACTCTGGCGGCCTCAACTGTCGCTGCGGCAAGCATACATTTCTCCGGAGGCGCGGATGACGTTAGAGGTATGCTGGGAACCACAGAATTGGGAGAATATATTCAGGCCCGTCGGAATTGCGATCAATCGACTCAGGACTTACAGGAAGCTGAGAACAAGATGTCAGTACTGGCTAATGTTCCATCTAACCCAGGTCCGGTCGGGCAGAGAATAGAAAACCATTATCAAAATAAGCTTGACACAGCTATTGAAAATGACGAAAAATGTCAAGCCCATCTACTTATCACAAAAGAACTGTTAAACGAGTCTAAGGAAGAGGCTGCTAAATTAGTAGAGGCCGCAAGTTATTTTGGTCCATTTGGTTTCTAATTTGCTACCAGAGGTTATGGCTTCTATCCGGCCGCTNGAGAGGGCCGGGGCCCTGCGGGAAGCCCTTCGGGCCCTTCGGGACCCCCCGACCCCTACGGGACGGACCATCCCCCCCACAATCTAGAGAAGGAGGTGGGGGGGATGGTCCGTCCCGTAGGGGTCGGGGGGTCCCGAAGTTTTTACCTCTGCGGGTAATAAACAATAGATCTGCAGAGTACCTACCCTCCGCCCGGCGGGAGGGGTCGTCAATGGTCGCATTTGCAAATGTGAATGACTGATCTGACTTACACCCACTATTCTACAGAGCAAGTCACTTACCTACCGCATGGCAAAGCGCCCTTCATCTCACACTTCCATACATTCTGGACAAACATGGAGTAAGGGGCTGGAGGCCTTGTGCGCATGCTGCGGGAGTTGCGGTCGGACCGCCGCATCATCCGCACCGCCCAGCATGCAAGCAGTATGCATTTGTATGTTTGTTGGAAGTAGCTCATTTTTTGGATGTTACCTATTGTTGTTGTTTGGTTGCATATTTCACACATACTTTCTACACGGAAATTGACCATCCACTACACGAGCGCCGGCCATCCAATGCACGAGTTGACCAGCGGAGCCTAGGCGCCGTAGGAGCTCAGGAGCCCTAGGAGGCCTAGGAGCCCCTAGGAGCCCTAGGAGGCCCGGGAGATGCGGCTGCCCAGGCGCCGTTCTCGGCAGAGTCCGAGGCCGGGGCGCGCGGGGGCGGGAGAGTCTGGAGAACCCGCGCTGCCCCGTGCCTGCTTGCTTGCGAGGTCCGAGGGGGGGAGCGCGTGCCTCTGTCTCCGCTTCGAGTATCGAGACACCTGTCGTCACACCTTCAGCTGTCAACCGCCAGCTGCCGGCCAGCGGAATCTCGCGAAAGCAAGAGAATCTTACTCTCCCACTCCCTCCCTCCCTTCCTCCCCTCCTCCCTCGCCCGCCTGCCACCTCTCCCTCCCTCCCTCTCCTACCCTCCCTTGCCCACCTGCCGCTCTCCCTCCCTGCCATCCTGATAATCCACCCTTAGTGTACCTTTCTCCCCCTTACTTTCTCTCCCTCCCACTCTCCAGCAGTAAACCCGCAGCACCCATTGGCAGCAGCAGGGAGAGGGTCAGGAGAGGGCGGGGAGGGAAGGCATGAAGGCTCCAGAGGCTAAGGGGCGAGAGGAAAGGGAGAAGAGGGGGAGAGGGGAGGGAGGGAGCAACAATGGCGGGGGGGAGGAGCAGCAGCAGGAGGAGCAGCACTCCAAGGGAGGGAGGTGACAGGAGCGGGCCAACAGATCCGGCACCTGGCTGACAGGGTCACTGGGGAAAGGGGGGGAGGCGAGGGAGGGAAGGGGCCGAGGCGGGAGGGTGGGGGCAGAAGCAGCTGATATTTTACATCACCTGGTTGACAACGGAGGGGGAGGGGGGCGGAGGGAGCAAAGGGAGGAGACAGAGGGGACGGTGGAGAGGGAGGGGAGGCAGGGAACAAAAGCAGCTGAAAGAAAAAAAGCAGCACCTGCCTGACGAGGGGGGGGAGGGGAGGGAGGGGACATATCTTCAAGAGCAGGAGAAGGAGAGGAGAAGCAGCACCTGCTTGACGAGCTCCTTGAAATGCTCCGTCTTGTTCTCCTCCTCCACGTGCGCGTGCACGGCCGCGCCCGAATCGCCGCCGCTGCCAACGCCGTCGGCGGGCGAGGCCGCTGAACCCTCCCCAGCCCCACCTGCCCCACCTGCCCCTGCTGCTGCTGCATCTGCCTGTGCTGCAGCAGGTGCCTCCCCCTCCTCCTTCTTCTCCTTCTCCTGCTGCTCCTGCTGGCGCTCCTGCTTGCCCAGGGAGGGCATGGCGGCGATCTCCGCCATCACGTCGTCCATGTCACCCAGGGGGGGGATGTCGGGGAGCGACTGGCGGCGGAACACCATGACGGTGTCGCCGATGAGGTACAGCTTGAACAGCAGCCCGCCGTGGTTCTCAAACTCCTGCGAATGCGCGCGCGAGCGTGCTTGTGAGCGTGCGTGCGGGAGTGGTGTCGCGTCAAGGTTACGGGTGCAATTTTCCCGGATTCTGGGGTGGGGGGTAAGGTGCTAGCGAGAAGGGAGGAGAATAGGACGAACTAGGTGCAGCTTGAACAGCAGCCCGCCGCGGTTCTCAAACTCCTGCGTGTGTGCGTGCGTGCAGAGCCAGGGCGTTCGGGCTTTACGGTTTAGGGTTGGGGCTTGGGTCTCGGGTTGAGGGCTCGGCATCCGGATTCGGGGGTGAGAGTTGCTCGCGAGGAGAGAGGATGAAGAAAGAAGTGCAGCTTGAACAGCAGCCCAACCGCCGGCCGCGGTGCTCAGACTCCTGGATGCGCCGCCAGAGCTACCCGTGCCCAAGGCGCAGTGGCCGAGGGTTTGGGGCTCGGGCGAGGAAGGTGTCGGGGAGGAGGTGAGAGAAGAAGAGACAGCAGGGCACAACTCAAACAGCAGCTTGCGGGGTTCTCGACTCCCCACATGCAGCGCCACGTTTGAGGGTATAAGGTGATGGCGTGTGGGGCGTAGGGTGTGGAAGCCAACCCTCCCATGTGTTAGGAGGGTTGGAATCATGGCCTAGAACTCTCTGCAGTTTCTGAGGTAAAATTGCAACATTGGATGTAGGGTCACCTTTGATGTTTTGGGGGCTCCGGGTTCTGCCCAAAGAAGCTTAGCCCTCGTCGACGCGCATTCTCTTAAAAAAAAAACAAACAAAAACACGCACACAACTTGCGAAAGTTGCGAAAAAATTTGGGGAAGATATTGGGACAGTTGTCAGCCCATGCTTGGGATATACATTCTGGAGGGAGCAGGGAGAGGGGAGGAAGAGGGTGGGTTGCGTGGGGGTGTGTGTGCAAGGAGAGGAAGAGAGAAGAAGGGCGGAGAGGAGGCGCGAGGGAGAGAAAGAAGGAGTGAAGAGGCCAAGACGGCAAGGCGGGGGAGGGTGGGGGGGGGGTT
>WELA01007202.1:161065-174086 GCA_009602735.1 Mesotaenium endlicherianum
GTGCGTGCGGAAGAAGGAGGGGGAGGAGGTCTGGGGGGCGGGGGCGATTTGAGCGGTGGGGGGGACTTGTACGGTGGGGGTGGAGGGCCTGGTGGCCCCTGGGGAGGCGATTGAACAACGCCGGGCGGCGGGGTGGGTGGCGGGGTGGAGGCCTCATCTAGCATCCGACGGGAAGAAGACAACGACGAGGACTCCTCGGGACCCTGAGATGTCCCTCTCAGTGTGAATGGAAACCATGACTTGGTCTCAGCTTGGCTCACCAAGAGGAGACCCGCCAAGAGCAACGCCAGCTGCCAGGCACAGCAGTACGGAAATAAGTAAGTCGCCAGTACGACGGCTGACTGAAGACAGGGTAGCGCTTGCAAGTGCTGCGCAGCGTTAAAGCAGTGCCTTGCCCTCCCAAACGCCCGTTGCAACGTTCCCCACGCCAACTCGCCTCAATTGACAAACGCGTTGAAAATGCAGATGCCTTGTTGTTTCATTCACTTCATTTTCATGACGGAAAAATGATAGCTTTCTTATGCCTAAAATGAAATAGCCACGACCACCCCTCCCAAGACCTATGGACACATGAAGAACAATGTTGAAGCTGCTTACGGTTTTTAGCTTAGGCTCCATACTGATCTTCGTCCTTCACTGATTCATCCTACAGCTGGGATTGAGTTCTGGCGGACATTCAACCTTTGGTAGGGTGACGCTAATTTCTGCTAATAAAGCGTCTGCTTTTCTAAAGCAGCTCGCTGACAAATGCGATTAACACTATAGATGTTGCTAACATAGCAGAGAGTACCGCTCTCTTCTTTGATGCACTGCCTGCATATGCATAGAACCGCAACAATCAAAGCGTTAAGGCTTGCTTTCTAGTGCTTTCTGGTGCTTTCTGGTGCTTCGGCGTCACATTCAGAAAGTTAACCTCAGTGATCCCAATACTGTAGGACTTCGCAGCGTGGCCTAGACAGGGCGGATCTGGCAGGTGCCGGTAGGCATGCCAGTGCTGGCCAGTGCAGCCTCGCAGATTTCGATATGCTCGTAAGAGTGTGCCACGCTGTGCTAATATCTATGCGTGGCTAAAGTCAGCGGAGAGCAGCTGAGCACAGCTGTGTGTCGACAATCTGGCTGCAACAGTGAACGCACTGTTGGTAGTTGCCTGCCCATCATTGTTTTTTTGTGCTCCCTTGTGCCGCTCTGCGCCACTCTGCGCCATTTATTAGTAGCATCGTGAGTTTCAACTGGTTTCAACCATTTCAACTTAGCCTGGTCTACCTGAGTTTGTCGATGTCGGTGACACTGTCGGGCAGTCAGACGTGCCAGGTGGGAACATGGTGGAACATGACCCACCTGGTAGGAAACGAATAAGCCCCAAACGCTTATTCGTGCCAATTCGTGCAAGTCACAGCAACTGCAGTGTGCACCAATGTACATTTCCACATATCATATTATTCCTTAAGACGAAACGAAATACCTCTACACCCAATTGGGATCAAAATGGATCCGGATCAATTCATCTGTCGCGAAACATCCCTTGGCTTTATCTCAAACATTGTCGCGACTCGAAGGCAGCAGAATTTGAGATGAATGTTGCTATATTCCACATTTTTCTTGTGAAATCATGTCCGTTCACGCGTAGCGGATGTAGTCGCGGCTTGTAGCTTAAGAACTGCCGACCGTGCGTGCGAAGGTTGACGACGCAGGTGATCCAACGCGCGCTCAAGCATGTGAGTGTGGGCCCGCAATTGCAGGTCATTCAAGGCTGCGCATGAGTACACACTCGTCCAAATTTGTTAAGAAGTTGTTGAGAGATGCTAGAGTGTTCCAGCTACGGTAAACTCAGCACTTTGCACCCATGAGATATTGGTGGCTGATTGCTAGTCTCTCGATAGATAAGATTGAGAGGTTTCTGCAAGGTTTAAGGAAGACAAGGAATAGAGAAGCTCTGCTCTGTTAAAAGGTGAGACTCTTGTGTCTTTCTTTGATTTTCCAGATTCACACACCTACTGTCAAGCAAAGTGCTTGCGTGCTACCAACACTCGGAAGTGTTGAATGTAGACGCAAGGAAGCTCCACACTTTGAGTGAGATGCTCAAGTGTTTACCAATAATCAGAAGTAACGTTGATCTTAAGCATCAAAATTTTGAGGATCTTTTTTGATTTTCAAAAGAGAATGAATAGCCACAAAAGCGTTGCTTTGAAATTTGAAAGCCTTACCTGGCTCGCTTTGTTGCTAGTGTGATTTTCTTAAATCATCAAATTTCTTTGTCTTTGCTAGGCCTAAGTGGACGGCAATTAACCTGGCAAAATAAACACTTCTAAGACCTTCTTTGATTGTCAGCAACCACTCTACGGACGTGGCATATAAAGAAGCTTACCGATCGGAGACAAAGAGCACTGCATTTATGCACACATGAATTTACATGCTTTGTGAAGGCAAGAGCTGACGCTATTGTGAAGAGCTCAAGCTACCTCAAAAGGAACTTACAGTAAAAGTCAAAGAATTATGAATACTGGATCGAGAAGTTCATGCAGTTGAGGGAAAGTAGAGAATAGCAGCTCCCGTGGAACTCACATTGAGATCTGGACTCGAAGTCAAAGAGCAGTTACAAGAACTCGTGAACTTGCCCTCTGACCGTTCAGGGTTGGAGTAGCTGATGGAATTGGATGAAGACAAGAACCTTCCATATGAAACCAAATTCAAAGACGAACTCAATACTTGGAATAGTACCGCTGGTGAAGGGACATAATGCCCTAGTGGAAGCGTCCTAACTCACGAGGAACCAAACGAGTTACAATTATACTTAAAAGTGTAGCGACATATCAATAAGAAAGCTTTGAAAAATAATTGTGCATTTCAAATAGCAAGAAAGTGCAAAATATAAAATAGGCTTAAAGGTCTTCTCAATACCTACCCGTAAAAATTGAAAATTAATACTAGCTATACCGTGGATCTTGTTTTGGTTCTGGAACCAAATTTGTTCCATAAGTAGGCAAGATTCTACACCCCCTTAGAATAAATTTTATTTACTATAATTGTCTGAAAATAGTCTCATTGGATGTGTCATAACTCAAATCCCTCCGGCAAATTAGTTTTAGCCCTAACGGACAATATCTCACAAACTTATCTAAGTTTGCCGGCCAAGAAGCAGTCATTTTCTGTTTCAATTTTGACCTTCAAACAGGCCTTTTTCTGCCCGTCATTTCTTTCGCTTTGTATGCTACAGAAGCCATGGCTGACATCGCTTCTTTGTCTATAGGCTCCGCGAGAGCCGTAGGCACTAAGATACTAACACCTAGTAAGATTTGGAGTGAAACTTGGGCAGCACAAGAGTTTGAAGAGCACTACAAAGAGTTGTTTGTGGTCCGAATCTTTCAGAAAGAGGTGCATAAGACCAAAGAGACTAAGTTCAAAGTCCGTTTTGGCTATTATGGAGAGTACAAAACATGGGGATGTAAGCAGATAATACAAGACATGCCTTCAATCTCCCAATTTTGTTGGTTTTGCCCATATGAGGGAGTTGTTAGAATTGAGGCCTCTTCGAACCCACTTTCACAGCTTCCTGCTTCTCATGTGCTTCAAGTGACTCTTAGCATCGTAAAGACACCTCTTGAACTAGAAGATACTCCCACACCACCAGAAGACACTCCTACACCAGTAGCAGACACTACAGACATTGAGGAAGAGTCGGAAACAAGTTTACAAGTGGTAGAATGAGGACGAAAAAGAGGGAGACCATCAAAACAGGCAGGACAGACATGTCTGTGCCTGGGTGGTTGTGGCAAGGGAGAATACGAAGAGGAGGGCAAAAAGGGACTACAGCAAGAAGAAGAACAGGCACTCGGATGAAGAGGAGTACAGCTCAGACATGGAGTTGGAGTCTGAAGGAGAGCCAATGGTGCTTGCTGCTGTTGAAGAAGAAGAAGGTGAGGAGCCTGCCAACAACAGAGAGGAGTACTCCTGGAGGCCTGTTGCTGAAGGTGAAGTTCCACAATGGCTGGTGAAGCCTGTCAGCACTCTGGCCACAGGCCTGGCCAGAGTGAGCTCAAGGTACTTTCACAATTTGAGCCCCTTTGCTGTCGCGTGCCTTCTGATTGGTGTCGTGCATTATGGGGTCGGACGCGTCTAATCTATGTAAGCAACACACAAGTGGTCAAGCAAGACTGGCTATGGCAAAAACAAAAATGCATGCGGCCTTATGGCCAAAACGAAGGTCAGCTGTCCGAAGGTCATCTGTCAAATGTTTTAATTTAAGGGGTGTGTACTCTCCAGAGTGAGCACCTCAAGACCGTTATTTGGTAGGAAAACAACTAATGAAGTCTCGCCCAAAAGGTCACTGGAAGCACATCATGATCTTCAAGAGTAGTCCTATAGCAGAGTTTAAGCTGTGACTTTGCTCACCACTTGAGAAGTTCTTCTAGTGACTGGAAACCAAGAGGGCTTGCTCTTCACAAGAGAGAGACTCAGTGGTCCTGAAAACACAAGAGGTAAAAGTGTAAGCTGTACTGATAACTCTGTTGCTTTAACGCTGGCATAATTGGACTTCTAAAAAGATGTCCTTCTAAGGGCATCTACTGCTATATACTCCCTGCAAAATCGGCGCTGAAGGCGGCGGATTCAATGCACACAGTCACACTAGGAGGCTCTCTTAGGTCCACAAAAGTGGAGGTAATGCACGTACGAGCTCTCCTATTAGCTAAGCACAACATACACCAATCAAATATAGTGCAAGTAAGTCGATGCACGGCTCTCATTGGCGGAGCTTACCTCGAGTAATACTACCTAGATAATGCCTCAAAAGTAGATCTGAAATGTGAGGAAGCTTCCTCTAAGAATGAGTGATGCAGTCACCAAGTTATAGCTCAAATGGTGCTCATATACTATGCTAATACATGCTAAGTGTACTTTATCAAGCTTGCGGATTTTTATGCTAATGGCTAGAGGTCTTTGGAGTCGCGAAGAGCCAACAATGTCACCTTTGGGCACATTGAGTTACAAAGTGGCCTTCGGTGGAATCCGCTAGGGGCCGATAGGTGGCGCGGACTAGATCGCGGATATCTCGCTCGATACTTGACCAAATGGCGCGCAACCGATGCCGTTTGGAAGGTGACGCAACGCTCTACACCTTAGCGACTTGGAATGCTAGCAAAGGTCAACATATGAATGCTTGAAGCAAGGTCAAAGTCGGCCCTCCTAGGTCAATGGTCGACGAACGTGTGTCTTGGCAGGGTCGACAGTCCCGACCTAATTGAGTCATGAAACTGGCATAGACTGGTATGACTCCATGTTTCTGCTACCAATGCATATGGACACAATGAAGGTGCAAAGCAATGGAACCAGCTCACCACTAGTGAGCATATAATGTGGCATGGTTTGTATATTGCTATTGTAGTGAAACAGATAAATAAAGTACTTAGTGAAATATAATACTTTACCTATTTCAAGACAAGGATTTTTGAACACAAGTGGTAGCTTCTTGGAAGAGAGATGGCTTCTTGAAAGTTAATATATTTCTGGAATTTGGCAAGTACAAAAGTGATTCTCGAATGTCTTTCGATGTTCTAGCTCTTGTTTATATACTTGCTATATATGTAATTTCTAGGAAGGTGCACGTTGATGTGTTGGCACCCAACACATCCCAAAACTTGCCACCTCTTTCTAGAATAATGTACACATGTCCTTTTGACCTAAAAATGGCACATTTGACTTTTGCCACATGAAATTCTTCTAGGTCTTTCCTCTAACTTCGAAAATGCCTTATAAGGTTCAAAAGACATGAACCAAGTCACTAGAGTATCTATTCACACTTGACTCCACACAATACTACTTCATATATACTCAAAAACAATAAAATATATGCATACTAATATATTATAACTCAAATCACTACATCACCCCTCCGACAGAAAAAGCGACGTCTCGGCGCGTCAAGTCAGGTCTTACACATGTGGAGCAGACTAGTCAAGAGCTCCAAGTCAGATGCCACACATGTGAAGAGGATTAGGCAAAGGCGTCAAGTCAAGTGCTACACATGTAAGGTAGACTAGGCAAGGTCGTGGGTGGTGTGACCTTATTGGCTAGCCTACTCCTTGATGATAAAGAAAATTGTACAAGTTGGCCCAGAATCTGCCTTGAATTCAAAAATTCATAGCGGCCACAAAAGTGCTCCAAATCTAAAAAGTTTAGTGCCAGACGGACCGCGTCAGAGAACTCTACCGGGTCATCAAATTTGAGAGCATTCTAATTCCTGGAGTGTTGTTGAGAGCTAAGAGAGTAGGCACTTCTCCAAATCTGTGCAGAAACTTCTGAAAATCATAAGTCCTTCTACACTTCTCCTGCAAAGTAAGTCTCAGAATGGGCGTTGTAAGATGTACTACCATAATCCTAAGTTTCAGAGCATTCCAAGTTCAGGGGAGGGCACAATGTCAGAAGGCATATTCTGCCCTAACAATGCCAGCAGCCTGACCCCTTCTACTTAGAGCATCATATCTCTCTCACCAGTGCTCCAAATTGAGCAAACTTGGACTCTAAATGACCGCCTACTTATGGACTATAGCCAAGTAAATTTTTCAAAACTTATTATGCAGAGATCTATCACCAGTAGCAATTTTAGTTTTCTATCTAGAAACTGCGAGAAGAGAAGAATGTCTAATGTCATTTTTTCCTCTTTCTTGTTCTTGCAGGCCGCCTCCAAGGAGTCTTTTGCTGCTTCTTGATGGTGGCAGGCTGCCTCCTTGAAGTCTTTGGGCTTCTAGTAGAGAGACTTAGGGCTAGTTCAAGATGGGTGTTGGCGGCATGGAAACGTTTCAGCTTTCTCTGAACTTTGTAAAGGTAGTGCGCTGCCCCCCAACTATTCTCTGAATCTGGATATCCTTTCCACTTGATCAAGTATCGCTGCTGCCTCCTGAAATTTCTCATAGCCACTATGTCTTCCACTTTGTACTCCAAATGATCATCCACTATTGTTGGGGCTGGTGGGGTTGTCACTCGTCCTGGGAACTTGTTGTCGGGTTGCACATATGGCTTGAAGAGGGAAGCGTGGAGTACGGAGGTTGATGTGCATAGTCTGGGGAAGTTCTAGCTTGAAAGCAACGGGGTTGACTTGCTAGATAATTTTAAAGGGTCCCAAATACTTTTGAGAGAATTTGCTGCCAGCAGGCCTGTTGTTCAGGGAAATATTCTTGGATAATAGTACCACGTTGTCACCCACTCTGTACGTAATTTCTCTTCTGGATCTGTTTGCTACTCTTGCTTGAGCATCTGGCGCGTGTTGTAGAGCTTTCTTCGCTGCTGTAAGGGCTGCTTCTAATGTCTCCATAAAATCTGTTGCTGCAGGTACTTCATCATGGCCAACCGTGAAGCTCAGCGGCGTGGTGGGATGGAAGCCATAGTTGAGGAAGAATGGGGACTCTTGGGTAGAGGCCTGCGTAGTGTTGTTGTAGGCAAACTCCAAGGGGGTCAAGTACATGTCCCAGTCTTGCGCCAGGGTAGACACGTAGGCNGCCAGGGTAGACATGTAGGCCTTTAGAGAGGTCTTTAGGGTACGATTCATACGCTCGATTTGCCCATCTAATTGTGGGTGGTAGGCAGTAGACATATCCAGCGATGTACCCAAGTTCTTCAAGAGATTTTTCCAAAAATGGCTAGTGAATCTTGGATCTCTATCTGACACAATTCTTGATGGTAGTCCATGGAGTCCGAAGATGTTGTCAAAGATGAGTTTTGCAAGTAGTGGTGCTGTAGCCTTAGTCGTCGTGGGAATAAAATTAGCCATCTTGGTAAGTCTGTCCACCACCGTGAGTATCGCATTATGGCTTCGAGGTGTCACGGGCAGGTCCACAATAAGGTCCATTGAGATGTCCGTCCATTGTCTTTGTTCTTGTAGTAAGGGTCTCTTTCATAGGCGGCTGAAAATTGAGCTTCCAGATCTGTCTTCATGGATGTCATCACTGCGTTTAATTGCAGTCTCGAGAGGGGGTCAGCCGGGTTTGTCTTGCCGGGCTGGTATTGAATCGTACTGTTGTATTGTTGCAAGTATCCGCTCCATCTTGCTTGTCTCCTTGAGAGATACGGCTGCATCTGGAGGTGCTTTAACGCCTCGTGGTCCGTGGTGACCAGCACCTTGCGTACTTCAACGTAGCAGCGCCAAACCTTCAAGGCATGTACAATCGCCAACGCCTCACGCTCCGTGGTTGTATAATTTTGCTCGGCCGGATTTAGCTTTATTGACTCTTAGGCAATGGGCTGCAGTCCCTTGCCTTGGTCTTGAAGCAGGATTGCTCCTATTGCATAGGAAGATGCATCGGAGATGACGTGAAAGGGCCAATCTGGGTTTGGACTTGGGAGTGTGAGCACCGGGGATGTCGTCAATCTTTGCTTCAGTTGTTGAAACGCTTCCTCCTATTCCTTGGTCCAAACATATGGCTCGTCTTTCTTCAGTAGATCCGTGAGAGGGGCTGCTATGTGCGAGAAGCTCTGAATGAATCTCCTGTACCAATTGGCAAATTCCAAGAATGATTGGAGTTCTGTCTTGGTCGTGGGGGTTGGCCATTCCTCCACCACCATGGTCTTCGTGGGGTCCATCTTGATGCCATCAACAGTCACGTGAAGACCTAGGAACTCCACTTCTTGTTTGGCAAACTCGCACTTTGACTCCTTTGCAAATAGCTTGTTTTGCTTCAATACTTCGAGGACTTCTTTCAATGTCTCGCATGCTCTTCAAGGGTCTTGCTGTAGATAAGGATGTCATCGATAAATACCACCTCAAATCTGTCCAACATGGGCTGAAATATGGTGTTCATCATAGTCATGAAAGTTGCTGGCGCATTGGTGAGTCCAAATGGCAGGACCATGAACTCAAAATGTCCCTATCATGTCCTGAACGCCGTTTTCTCTTTGTCAGGTTCAGCGATGCGAATCTGGTGGTAGCCGCTCCGTAAGTCAATCTTCGTGAAGTACTTGGCTCCAACCAGCCGGTCCATGAGCTCATCCATGCGCGGCAGCGGGTATCGATTCTTGATGGTGATCTTGTTGAGGGCGCGATAGTCCACACACATCCTCAAGGTACCATCTTTCTTCTTGACAAATAGCACCGGGGCTCCAAATGGCGACTTGCTAGGTCGAATGAAGCCATGCTCCAGTAGCTCCTTGATTTGCTTCTTGACTTCGTCTAGCTCCGTGTATGACATTTTGAACGTAGGCCGAGAGATGGGCTTGCTTCCGGGCTCCAACTCTATCTTGTGGTCTACGAATCTTTTGGGGGGTAGGCCCTTGGGCAATTCCGGGAAAAATACTTCTTTGTAGTCCTTCAAGACTTCTTGGATCTCCTTGGGAACGGGGCTGCCTTCTTGACTCTCGTTGTTTTTCTTGATGTCTTTTGGCGTGATCAAGGCCAAAAGAAGTTTGTGTCCCTTCCTCACAAGTCTCTTCAGTTGGAGGGCGGACAATAGTATCTCGTGTGCCGGCTTCTCGATGTCTTGGGTCTGGATATTTCCGATTGCGCGCAAAATACAGATTCTTGAAGTGATGTCATTCTTGATCTTGATAGTACCGGTCCTCCAATCAACTTGGGGGTTGTGCTTGGTCAACCAAGGCGTCCCTAGGATGACGTCGTACTTGCCCAATTGCATGGGGGAGAACACTACTCTATCCTTGAAGGACTTGATAGAGAGTGCCAAGGGGCACGTCTTCTTGGAAGGGGTAGTATAGGAGAACCCATCGGGCATCATAATCTCCTCGTCGTGGTCAAGAGTTTGCATAGTAACACAATGCTTGGTGGCAAAATCAGCAGCGATGAAGTTGCCTTGAGCTCCGCTATCCACCAAGATGTGGACCTTCTCTCCTCCAAGGTAACCTCTCAAACTCATTGGGGCTGGAACGTCGTCTTCAACGGGGGTCTCCACTTCACTTGGCTTGTTGTCTTCTCGTGAAGTGGGTCTTGGGGTGGTAGGCTCCTGGCCTACCGGCGCTGTCCGTTTTTTGACAACTTTTTGGGGCATGAGAGTGCACGATGGCTCTTTTCCTTGCAATAAAAGCATAGTCCAGCCGTCATGAGAGCTTCTTTCTCAGCCGAGGAGAGTCTTGCTTTCACTCCTTGTTGGGTTTTTGCATCATAAGTGTCATTGGAGGATCTTCCACTCTTCCGGGCTGCCGCGGGGTCCCTTTTAATAACTCCGATTTCCATGGGTGTGGGTCCAAATTCGGAAGTGGAAGGGACTGCGTACACCCGCGTCGCCGGTCTTCGTGAAGATGAAGGCAAGGAGTGCTTGAAATCCAAGGTATCCACCTTTAGGGCCACTTCAATGATCCTTGAGAAGTTTGTTGTAATGAATCAGTATATTAGTAGATATAATATTCATTTAAATATAATACTTAATATAGTTCAGCCTGCTGAACTTTAGTTAGTAGTCAGTCTGCTGAACTTTAGTTAATAGTCAGTCTGCTGAACTTTAGTAATAATCAGTCTGCTGGACTTTACATAATTATTCCCTGCTAGTGTATTGTCCTTTGCCGTTTAACTAGTTAACGGAAATACCATAAAGATTACTTGCTGATATAAAGATCTTTATTAATTGTTAATCGCCTATTTGGTAAGACGATTCATTTTGGTGGTATCAAAGCAGTTATCACAGTCTTCTTTGTATGGTAAGGACAAGGTCTCAAACTAGCAACTCCCGAGACATGGAGAACCAGGATAACGAGAATGTCGAAAACCAGGCGGAAAGCCATGTAGCGGGAAACCGTACCTATTCGGAAGCAGTAGCGGATACTGCAGCTAGGGAGGCAGCAGATGAGGCAGCTGCTATTGCCTCAGTCGCAGCTCAGCAAGCTGAGGAGGAGATAGCCAGACTAGAAGCTGAACAAGTAGCAAAGGCCGCTGAAGATATACAAAGGAGGGAAGGACAGCCAGCTGACGAGCGCACTGTTGAAGAACTTATGGCATCAAGGGCCAATGTTCTTAACCCACCTCCTGCAGTACAACTCAATGTACCCCTAGGTCAAATACGTGACCGGCTGAATGCGGCAGGAATTGCTGCTGCAGGAGCAAGAGGGATTGTTGAGAACACTACTCAGAGAGTAGATGCCAACGCTGCTGCTGCATTTGCTAATCTCCCACCCTAAAATGTAGACTTGGGAGCATTGTTCGTTCAGATGCAGTCGCAAATGGCGACCATGTATCAGTCCCAGCAGGAGGACAAAAGAATCATAATGTCCCTACTCCGGGACAGAGACCAACTGGGGTCTCACACCACTAGTGGTGGTGGCCGAGGGCCTAGTAAGCCCAAGCCGAAACCTCCCCAGGACTATGATCCTGAGGGAAACAGAAAATATTACCTGATCAAGTTTCTCGCGGATGTTGAGCAGTGGCTGGAGAACTACCCAGAACTGCAAGATTACGAGAAGGTCAGGCACACCGGTGCGCTACTGAAAGGCAGTGCCGCAGACTGGTGGCTTTACTGGAAGGAAGAGCGTAAGGCTCGGCAACTCGGTGACCCTACGTGGGTAGAGTTTGTCGAGAAGTTGCATGAGAAGTTTGATGTCATCAACCAGCAGGAGAAAGCTATCTATGCGATGATCTCCCTGACACTGAAGCAGACCACTTCAGTTGCTGAGTTTGCTCAAAAGTTCCAAGAGAACATGATGAAGCAGCCTGATTTGCCAGAACGGTATAGGATAGCATACTTCAGGTATGGCTTGAAATCCGAGGTCTCTGGTCATTTTGCTGAGAAAAAGTATGAGAAACTGGCTGACTTGATCCAGGATGCTGACGCCTGGGATCAGCAGCAGTTCAATCACAAGCGCCAGAGTAACGCTTTGGTGTCTAAGATTGTCAAAAAGCCCCACGGTTCCTACAATGCAGTTGAAGGAGACCAGGCTGAGGATAATCAGGGTGATGAATATGAGTATGAGTACAATGCTATTCAGTCTAGAGGTAGAGGTGGTCCCTCTCGAGGTGGCTATGGAAGGGGTGGTGGTAGGACTAAGCCGAGACCAGCCTCAGCAAAATCTACTTGCTACCATTGTCAGCAGAAAGGCCACTACAGAGAACAGTGTCCGGTCAAGCACCTGCCTAAGGTCGAGAGAAAAGACCAGCCTTTAAAAGACAGCAACAGTCAGTAATCCAGTCTACTGACTGTGAGGATGCTAGAGATAGTGAGTCGTCACTAGCTGCCCTCGTAGCAGGTATTATGGGTCCTGCTGAACTGGATTCACTATGCATGCCTGACAAACAGATAAAGGAGACCATCAGTAATATAGACGTCCAGAGAGTGCACACTCTGGATGCTCTTGTTCCACCTGATGTCCAACATTTCTTTGCTACGTCAGGAGAACAATGCGAAAGTCAGGAAAAGACAGTCCCCCCTATCCTACTGCATTGCATGATTGCAGGTAGGAAGGTGAGGGCATTTGTTGACGGAGGGGCGTCACATACTTTTATTCACAAGGACTTAGTTAAGCGGCTAAGGCTGCCTACTGTCACCCAAGGGAATAGAAAAATATTCCTTGGAGATGCCTCAAGTATCCCGGGAGGAGTTATAACCAAGCCTATTGAGGTCCAGTTAGGTTCTGGCATTGCAGTTCTAACTGAAACGCTTACATTTGAGGTACTCAACACTGGCTTTTATGATCTCGTGCTAGGCAGGTCCTGGCTTAATAGACATCAAGCTGAAGTGTGTTGGAGCAGAGGTACAGTTAAAGTGAGAGGAGCCAGTGATGGGCAGACTGACTTGGCACCCACCAGTGCTCTTCCTCTTGTCCTGTGTGGATGGCAAATGAAGGAAAAGAAGAGGCTTCCAGAAGGATGCAAGTTGCTGAATGCGATGGAGTTCGTCAAAAGCTGGAACCAGAAGGAAGACAGAATGTTCTGTCTGCTGCTAAGAGAGGTACCTCCTCAACCTGAAGAAGTGGTTGAGAGAAAGGTAAGCCCTCCGGAGCACCCTACTGCTGCAAAATTGTTGCTCAGTACACTGATGTGTTTAACATGCCTCCAGGACTACCCCCTAAAAGGGAAGTAGATCATAGGATTGATCTA
>WELA01007202.1:176844-202078 GCA_009602735.1 Mesotaenium endlicherianum
CCGACCCTGAGGAATATGAGGTCGATGAGATTTTAGACGCTCGCTCGGTCCGTCGATCGTCTAAATATGTCATGAAGTACCTCATCCGATGGAAGGGTTACGATGCCTCTGGGGACATTTGGGAGTTTAAGGACCACTTGACCAATACCAAAGGGGCGTTGAAACGGTTCCACCTTCGGGACGCTGGAGTCCCTCCATAACTGTCATTTCAGTTGACACGGGAAGGTGACAGGCGATCCTGTCTCCATTTAAGTTGAAGGGGAAAATATATGACAGTTAGTGAGCGAGAGCGATAAAAACACACTCATACGTTTATGTGTAGCGCATCGCAACTACGTCAATTTTTAGCAATCATCCTGTAAGGTAAACAGCAGCGAAGCCACTATACTAAATACTAACATACTTCCTGCAATCCCTATGACAAAGGTCCATATCCTACTAACTTGTGCCCTGGTTACATGTGCAGGATGGCGCCCACCACACAAAAGGAGGACAGAAAGCGCAAGGCAGAAGAAGCCAGGAGGACAATGGAGCAATACCAGAAGGAGCTGGCGGCGACGTCCCTCACCAGGAGAGAACAAGAAAGGGTCCGCAAACAACAAGAGGCGGCAGAAGAGGCACAGAGGAAGAAGGATCAGGAAGCGGAAAACCTCAGGAAGGCTGAGGAGGAGAGACAGAAGAAACAGCAAGAAGAAGCGGCAGCGGCAGAAGAGGAGAAAAGAAAAAAGATTGAAGCGGACAGACAGAAGAGCTTGGCCACTTACAGGTATACTGTGGTGGGTGGCCAAAACTTCGATAACCTGAAGGAAGCATTGCTGGCAGCCCAGGAGATCAACAGGCTGGAACAGACAACACTGCTACAGAAGGAAGGAGCTACAGCACTGGACAGGTACATCGAGACACACACCGGCGTGGTCCTTTACGAAGATTATGCTAAGATGGTGGGCTATACAGCAGAGCAGGCCCGGTATCTCGCAGATGATTCAGAGGACAAGCCGGTCCCCATACCGGGAATAGTGGGAGATCAGAGACTCATCCGGATGGTGAGCATGCGGCCCGATAGCTTTAAGGATACGGTATTCTACCTCACACTCCTGCCAGCTTACAATGAAGTTGAGAGAAGGAGCTGGGAGTACTTGGCCAGGGAAGCAGGACAGCAGATGTTCTCTCCCCACTGGTTCCCGTGTAAACTGAGGAAGGCTGAGCACGGACCCCAGTACTACCAGCAGCCAACAGACTGGAGGTGGATGACCGTCACAAATAAGAAGCAGGAGTGTGACCGAGCCCAACCGGATGACTTCCACTATGGCCTAGACGGCTATCTCATCCTACCACCTCACATTGCCCCTTGGGACCCCAGGCTGAATGGATGCCTGAGCAATATGAATGCAGAGACCAAGGAACATAGGAGGAGGGGAAGAGACTACTTCTCTAAGGGAAAGCATGCCTTTGTCAAATGGGCAAAGAATGCAGGCCGGATAGATATCAGTAGGCTGAAGGCCAAGCAACCTCCAGCGCGCCCTAAGAAAGGGAGGTCGGTAGACTACTCCATGTCTACTAGGGAGCAGGACGACTTAGTGGACGAGACCCCTACTCTCTCCGAGGAGGAGGATGAGGAGGATGAGGAAGAAGAACAAGGCAGAGGAGAAGCATCAGCAGCAGGTACTCAGGATACCCAGGGACAGGCAGTGGCACTTCCTAAAGAACCACGATCAGGTGTGTGGAATGTGATCCCCGTTATGGCGACAACTGGACCCCGCGCTCGCTCCCCCAGCCCACCTGCCCAAGCAGGGGAAGAAGCTGATCTGACTGTACTGGGCAGCAGACACAGACAGAAATCCCCAGAGGACAGGGGTGCCAGAAGAGGGACACGCGGGTGGGCCAGAGGTATGCCAGCCTCCCCCTCCGCTCAGGGGCATGTACCTCTAGCCAATGTATTTCAGCATCCTACTGGAATGCCTGTCTATGTGGGAATCAACACCCAAATAGTTGAAGAGCAGGCCACCATCCTCCGTTCTCCTCGAGGGCCAACTTTAGAGCAAACAGGGTTCTTTAGAAGGCCAGCTGACAGACCTAGAGGGCTGTCCAGATCTAGGTCCAGATCTCCGTCCCCTGATCCTGAAGCCCCAGGAACCACCCCTTAAGGTGACAGGCTGAAAAGATAGTCAGTAAGGGAGGCTGGTCAGGGTCAGTTTCTTTATTTAAAGCTTTTGCAGTTTAATGTTGTCGAGGCGACAACAAGTTAAGTTGGAGGGATTGTAATGAATCAGTATATTAGTGGATATAATATTCATTTAAATATAATAGTTAATTAAGTTCAGCCTGCTGAACTTTAGTTAATAATCAGTCTGCTGGACTTTACATAATTATCAGTTTAATGACTCGGCCGAAAGCAGCAGGCTGAAGTCAACTTAAGTCAGCTTGCTGACACATTCTTTGACAGCCAGCTGACTTCCGTACTCGGTAGCAGCGAACTGCCTTGATATGCATCTAAGTGCGATATGCTAGATGAATGGCCAGATGACATCCCTATGATGGATGGCTATTCGGGATGATGGGAGATGGCGGTGGATTTGGTTAACCGAGGTCCTACCAACGTGGTTAACTCCCGGGTAGGCGGTGCCATCGCACTGACCGTTGAACAGTAAACTCATTCCATGTACATATGCTAGGCATTGCTCTCGAGTTCGGCATTCGGAAACGAGGCCAACTCTCTTGTACAGCTTACTGAGAGAGATCTGAATCCAAGGCGAGAAGCCATTGATACGCACTGTCTTCTAACCTTGCTTATGCATGAGTTTACTGATTTGCATCATTGATGCTAGTTTACTCGCATTTGACTTACGAGTATTATTCCCTGCTAGTGTATTGTCCTTTGCCGTTTAACTAGTTAACGGAAATACCATAAAGATTACTTGCTGATATAAAGATCTTTATTAATTGTTAATCGCCTATTTGGTAAGACGATTCATTTCATTTGTCAAGTCGCGTAATTCCACTTCCTTTGCCACTTTGGGCTTGAGGCCAAAGATGTAGCGGTCAATCTTCTCCTCGAGAGACATGTTGGGGATCTCAAGAGTGAGGGCGTGAAATCTGGATGTATACTCTTGAACGGACGTCGTTTGCTTGAGATGGTGGAGCTTTCTTCGGGCAATCTTCTCCGCATTGATGGGCATGAATTGCTTCTTGAGGGCCTCACAAAAATCTGCCCATCTTGCATATAATGGTGGGGGCTCTTGGCCGAGCACGGGGTGCGCCATAGCGTGATATATAGCCGCTTGATAGTTACGCCACCATGATGTTGCTGCTCCTTTAAGTAAGGTAACGGCAAAGGGAACGTAGTCCTCCACGGGTACTTCAAGGAACGCGAGGTACGTCTCCACTTGGTAAAGCCATAAATTCAGGTTGGCACCTTTCCCGGGATTGAAAGTGTCGGGTTTGCCGGGCTTGATGAGTTTCCTTGCTCTTGTTGGCTCTTGTGGAGGCGCTTGAGCCGGGACTGGATTTTGAGCATTGCTCGCAATAGGGGCAACCATGGCAGCCATAGCTTCTCTTGACGCTTGCACGGTTGCTTCATAGGTGGCCAAGCCCACTTGGTTGTGGACGGTCATTAGGAAGGCTGCCCACTCATTTGCGAGAACTCCTTGTGGTGGGGTCAACTTTGCTATAGCGGCTGCCACGGGATTTGACGGTGCTCCTCCTTGTGGTGCTTCTTGTTGTTGCAGATTTTCTTGAGTGGGCTCTCCCATCGGCGCTGGAGGGGGGTCTCTTGGAGAGGAAGGGCCTCCTTCGAAAGCTTGCCGTTGATCTTGAGGATCGGCCATCTTCTTGTGCTGCCAAAGTGCCTAGCTCCGATACCACTGTAGTGAAACAGATAGATAAAGTACTTAGTGAAATATAATGCTTTACCTATTTCAAGACAAGGATTTTTGAACACAAGTGGTAGCTTCTTGAAAGAGAGATGGCTTCTTGAAAGCTAATATATTTTTGGAATTTGGCAAGTACAAAAGTGATTCTTGAATGTATTTCTATGTTCTAGCTCTTGTTTATATACTTGCTATATAAGTAATTTCTAGGAAGGTGCATGTTGATGTGTTGGCACCCAACACATCCCAAAACTTGCCACCTCTTTCTAAAATAATGTACACATGTCCTTTTGACCTAAAAATGGCACATTTGACTTTTGCCACATAGAATTCTTCTAGGTCTTTTCTCTAACTTCAAAAATTCCTTAGAAGGTTCAAAGGACATGAACCAAGTCATTAGAGTATCTATTCACACTTGACTCCACACAATACTACTTCATATATATTCAAAAACATTAAAATATATGCAGATTAATATATAATAACTCAAATCACTACAGCTATGACATTGAATCCCTTGCCAAGGTACACCATGTACTAGAAGAATGACATTTTTGGTCCTGTAAAGTATCCTGCCTTCGGCAAATATATGTCTAGAGGTAGGTGGGTCCAGATCAAAGCATACTTGCATATTTTTTCTAATTCAAGCAGAGATATATTTCCTTATAAGTCTGGAGAGTATAAGTCCTGGCTGTGTCAGCCCTTCATAGATCTACTCAAAAGAACATTCAAGGAGCACTAGATTCCAGGTGTGGACGTGACAGTTGATGAGAGACTTATCCCAACTAGAAATAGGAGGTGTCCAGTCCGGGTCTATTGTCCTAAGAAGCCAAACAAATTTGGCATTGAGTTGTTTACACTGGTTGACAGTGTGACTTATTACTGCTGGGACTTTGTAGTGTTTGACAAGGTCAAAAAACCTGGCAGGAATACTAGTGTTGTTTTGGAGATGGTCCGCACTTTGCCTGAGGGTCAGACTTACAACTTTGTGTTAGATAGAGGCATCACGAGTCTTGTACTTGTGAGAGTACTCTCAGAGCTTGGCCATGGAGCAACAAGAACAGATGTAAACAGAATGCACTATCCTACTAAGCAGCTGGTCTTAGACATACCTGCAAGAGAGAAAGAGGCGAAACAAGGGTCTTTCATAGCGCTTGTGTCAGAGTGGCCTGAACAGATAGCTGTAGTGTGGCAGGACAAGAAGCCTGTGTATCTCTTGTCTAATTGTTGAGGTCTTACTGTGGTTGAGGTTGAGAGGAGACAGAAGGGAGGAGAGATTAAGGCCATACCTGCACCTGAGATTGTAAAGCACTATAACATGTACAAAGACGCGCTCGATCAGTTTGACAAGTTATGCTTGAGAGACAACTACTCTGTGGAGACTTGAGTAGGTAGCTAGAAAGTGGTGGCACCGCCTATATTGGAGCTTGTTTGATGGTGCCATTGCTAATGCATACATATTGTATGAGCTGGCCCACCCTGGTGCTGACAGATACTTGTTCATGTTGCAAGTAGTGAGGGAGATGTCGGAGTGGGTACATCCTTGCGACAGGCAGACCAGGTCAAGTGCTGCAGGAGCTGCTGGAGAGCAGAGGTGGATTGGGAGGCACTTCCTTGACAAGGTGAAGAAAGGAGAAAGGGCAAGCTGTGAGGTGTGTAGTGCTAAATACTTTGACTTAGGAGCTGCAGCAAGGAAGAAGAACTGCCAGTTCATGTGTATACCTTGTAACGTGGCCTTCCATCCCACTCCCTGCTTTGAAATTTTTCACATCACCAAAAATATAGAACATCTAGATTGTGGTAGGAAGAGGTCGCCCATTGGTGCCCCTAAGCAATAGCATGGATGATAGGTGCATGACTCTAAGACTGAATTTTTTTTTGCTCACACCATCTGCCATTGACCAGATTTCCGACGCGTCGGCCATGGAGCCATATATCACAAGACTCATAATTTCTGCTTAACATATTTTTGGTGCTTTCATGTTTCAGAGTGCTTGTGTAGGGTGTTCTAAGTATGTCTGAACTTGTTTCAATAATTTCCATCAAGAATTGCAAAAGTTATACACCAAACAATGAATCTGCATTATGCACTGCTAACTCTCCTTATGGGACCATTGACAAAAAACCTTGGTGTCAATTTGGGTCCCAAACTTTGGGCTGGTATGGCAGCCAAAATACTAAATGAATTGCATATCTGTAAAGTGCGGTGTCCTCCTTACATTAGGATGTATGCTGGAAAAATTCAGGACCTAAAATTCAGTTGTACTTTTCCAGAAGAAATGTACTTGTGGGACCTCACACGTGTGTTCCCCTTGTAGTACAAAAAAGTACATTAAAAAGTCCCGGAAAAATTGGAAGAAATACATTGCCAGATTGCTTACTCAAAGTAGATTCAATATATATATGGCTCTTATGTACCACATAAACGCTGATCTTAGAATGAGCATTCAAAAATAAGTTGTTGTGGTGTCCGTTTTGGTCCTATAGGCAGTAAAGCTAGTGTTAACAAAGACATTATGCTTATTCATACTTTTCTACGTCAACCTCTCACCTCTAGGAGGAAGGGCCATGTAACAGTGAAACTTGTAAGGCTTAGTCAAAATCGTTTTTTTCAAATATTCGAGAATTTGACGTGTGGGGTTGATTTTTATCTTCACATAAATTATATAAAATATTCTAGATATTCTAATTTAGGCGCGTTATGCTAAATCAAAACTTCTAGGTAATCTGGCCTGGTCGGCACTTCGCGTCATCCAAAATTTCGTAAAGATTCAACATCAGTCTCACGGCCCACATTGATTAATGCCGTAGATCGATTTGACGGTCGCGCTCATTGCAAATCAACGACAGTTGTTGAACAAACCAGAGACTACTTCAATCTCCATAAATTCATAACTGTCTCAATACTTATCCGCATTTGACAAATTCGTATAACAAAATGATCACAAATATGCCCTCTATCTTCCTATGATCTTCATGTCTTTTCTCAAGACGCGACGTCTTCGACGCAATCTGCAAATAAAGCCTCAACTTACTCTTACAACGAGTTAAGTGAGCCTCCGACTCCCCAGTGTTGTCATTTGCATGGTAACCTTTCCACTCGACAAGGTACCCTTCAACAAGTCATTGAACCCTCTTGACTCGTCGATTGCCAAAAATTGCCTCCACTTCATACTCGAATACATCATGAATCTCAACTGGTGGTGGCGGTGCAGGTTGTCGCCTTGGATGTTCTTCATTTGAGTTGACGTATGACTGCAGGTTTCTTACATGGAACACATCATGAATACTTCAGTCTGAAGAAAGCTCCTTGTAGGCCACTAGATTTGCCTGCTTGAGCTCTAAAATATAGACGTGTAAAGCGTGCCTGTAGTCTCCTCTTGCCCGTGAAAAGTAGATTCTCCGTTGATAAGAGTACTTTGTCGTTGACGTGGTATGTCATCTCTCTCTGGTGCTTGCTAGCATGCTTGACTTGCTCTTCCTGCCCCTTTGGATTTGATGTCTTGGCCATGTCCCAAGTTTTGGCCATCTGCTCCATAAACGCTTGTGTAGTAGGAACCTGAGTTTCCTTGGCCTTCTTGAGCAAGATGTTCCCTAGATGATATTATTCTCTCCCATAAACCATAGTGGATGGTGACTGATTGGTGGATCCATGCATGGTATTTTTGTAGACAAACTCCAATCCTAGCAACTTCTTGTCCCACTCAGATGGATTTTCCATGGTAAAACTCCTGAGCACCTCGTGCGGAGTTCTACTGATTCCCTCACTTTGTCTGTCGATTTGAGGATGATAAGAAGTACTCATACTCAGCTTGGTGCTCCTCAAAGTAAACAATGATCATCAAAAGCTGCTAGTTAACCTTGGATCCTTATCTCAACCACTCACTTTTGGCAATCTATGTAATCTAAAAATGTAAGATTAATGGTCAGAATAGCCGTGCCACATCTGCTATGAAACGTTTCTGCTTTTCTCGAGGATCTTTGCTCGGTAGTCAAGAGAAGTTAATACTTTATGTAAAGAATCAACGGCAACTTTGCGTATTTCAAACACTTGAGAAGGCTGAGAAAAAAAACGTAAAGTTATAGAATGCGTGCTGTGGGAATTGCATTCACAACGACTCTTGCAAGTATATATACTTGCACAACATGAGGTACTAAAGTACTTCGAGTCACCTTCTAAGACACTAGTTCATGTTCAACAAAAATCGGCGAACAGGCGCATCCTTTGGCTGGATGTCCGAAACGATGGATTTTCCATGGTAAAACTCCTGAGCACCTCTTGCGGAGTTCTACTGATTCCCTCACTTTGTTTGTCGATTTGAGGATGATAAGAAGTACTCATACTCAGCTTGGTGCTCCTCAAAGTAAACAATGATCGTCAAAAGCTGCTAGTTAACCTTGGATCCTTATCTCAACCACTCACTTTTGGCAATCTATGTAATCTAAAAATGTAAGATTAATGGTCAGAATAGCCGTGCCACATCTGCTATGAAACGTTTCTGCTTTTCTCGAGGATCTTTGCTCGGTAGTCAAGAGAAGTTAATACTTTATGTAAAGAATCAACGGCAACTTTGCGTATTTCAAACACTTGAGAAGGCTGAGAAAAAAAACGTAAAGTTATAGAATGCGTGCTGTGGGAATTGCATTCACAACGACTCTTGCAAGTATATATACTTGCACAACATGAGGTACTAAAGTACTTCGAGTCACCTTCTAAGACACTAGTTCATGTTCAACAAAAATCGGCGAACAGGCGCATCCTTTGGCTGGATGTCCGAAACGATGGATTTTCCATGGTAAAACTCCTGAGCACCTCTTGCGGAGTTCTACTGATTCCCTCACTTTGTTTGTCGATTTGAGGATGATAAGAAGTACTCATACTCAGCTTGGTGCTCCTCAAAGTAAACAATGATCGTCAAAAGCTGCTAGTTAACCTTGGATCCTTATCTCAACCACTCACTTTTGGCAATCTATGTAATCTAAAAATGTAAGATTAATGGTCAGAATAGCCGTGCCACATCTGCTATGAAACGTTTCTGCTTTTCTCGAGGATCTTTGCTCGGTAGTCAAGAGAAGTTAATACTTTATGTAAAGAATCAACGGCAACTTTGCGTATTTCAAACACTTGAGAAGGCTGAGAAAAAAAACGTAAAGTTATAGAATGCGTGCTGTGAGAATTGCATTCACAACGACTCTTGCAAGTATATATACTTGCACAACATGAGGTACTAAAGTACTTCGAGTCACCTTCTAAGACACTAGTTCATGTTCAACAAAAACCGGCGAACAGGCGTATCCTTTGGCTGGATGTCCGAAACGAGCTGTTTGGCCGTTTTGCGATTACGCAACGGTTTCCGAAAAATCGTTCAACGCCAAACGGGCGTTTTCGCATTCACTCGACATTTCAAAAAGTTGCGACTGTTCGGTAGGTCACGTACACGTACTTTTGACATGAATCGGGAGTTACAAGTAATTCTTTTGGCCTATTAAGCAGGTGTGAACGAATCAATCAAAAGACGAGGGTTCGAATCCCTTCGTATGCAAAGTGAACTTTACAATTATGTTTTTGTTTAATTCATGACTGTCGCAGAATTGCGTTGACGCAGCCAAGAGGTTGCGGATTCGATTCTGGTCAATGACTCCCTTGGATCACTTTGTTTGCTGTTTTCTTTCACTTTAACGATTGTTGTTATTTGAAAAATAGTGACAGTCATTATCCAAAATAATGAAAGTCAAAATAAATTCATTTATCCGTAATCAATTAACTAAATTGCGCATAACTTATCAAAGTAATTTTGTGATTAATTACACTATTCTTTTGCAAAGTATTTAAGAAGTGTCATTAATAAATTTGCCGGTCTTTTCACCAATTGACCGAAATCGGTCGGCACACGTGTGTAGCGATAAATTCTTTAAAAGCAATCTTTCAATGAATCAAAAGTATAACGTATTTTAGGTAATTAAGAAAATATTTGAAATACGCCTAAAAAGCTCAGATCGTTACACTCCTCTTGTAGTGAAACAGGTAGATAAAGTACTTTGTAAAATAGAATACTTTATCTATTCAAGACAAGGATCTTTGAACACAAGTGGTAGCTTCTTGAAAGAGAGATGGCTTCTTGATTTGGAAAGTACAAGAGTGATTCTCGAATGTCTTTCTATGTTCTGGCTCTTGTTTACATACTTGCTACATAAGTAATTTCTAGGAAGGTGTATCTTGATGTGTTGGCACCCAACACATCCCAAAACTTGCCACCTCTTTCAAGAATAATGTACACATGTCCTTTTGACCTAAAAATGGCACATTTGACTTTTGCCACGTGGAGTTCTTCTGAGTCTTTCCTCTAACTTTGAAAATGCCTTAGAAGGTTCAAAGGACATGAACCAAGTCACTAGAGTACCTATTCACACTTGAACCCACACAATACTACTCCAAATATATTTGAAGACATTAAAATACATGCAAACTAATATATAATAACTCAAATCACTACATCACCCCCCCGATGAAAAAGCGACGTCTCGGCGCGTCAAGTCAGGTCTTACACATGTGGAGCAGACTAGTCAACAGTTTCAAGTCAGATGCCACACATGTGAAGAGGAGTAGTCAAAGGCGCCAAGTCAGATGCTACAAATGTAAGGTAGACTAGGCAAGGTCGTAGGTGGTGTGACCTTATTGGCTAGCCTACTCCTTGATGATAAAGAAAGTTGTACAAGTTGGCCCAGAATCTGCCACAAAGTCAAAAATTCATAGCGGCCACAAAACTGCTTCAAATCTAAAATTGCAAGTGCCAGACGGACCGCGTCAAAGAACTCTACCAAGTCTACAAATTTGAGAGCATTCAAATTTCTGGTGTCGTTGAGAGCTCAGAGAGTAGGCACTCCTCCAAATCTCTGCAAAAACTTCTGAAAATCATAAGTCCTTCTATACTTCTCCAAATTTTGCAAACTAAGTCTCAATCTGGGCGCTGTAAGATGTTCTACCAGAGTGTCAAGTTTCAGAGCATTCCAAGTTCAGGGGAGGGCACAATGTTATAAGGCATATTCTGCCCTAATAATGCCAGCAGCCTGACCCCCTACTACTTAGAGCATCATATCTCTCTTACCAGTGCTCCAAATTGAGCAAACTTGGACTCTAAATGATCAGCTACTCATGAACTACATCCAAGTAAATTTTCAGTTTTTATTATGCAGAGACCTATTACCAGTAGCAGTTTTAGTTTTCTGTCCATAAAGTGCGAGAAGAGACGAGTGTCTAATGTCAATTTTTCCTCTTTCTTGTTCTTGCAGGCTGCCTCCAAGGGGTCTTTTGCTGCTTCTTGATGGTGGCAGGCTGCCTCCCTAAAGTTTTTGGGCTTGTAGTAGAGAGACTTGGGACTGGTCCAAGATGGGAGTTGGCAGCATGGAAGCGCTTCAACTTTCTCTGAACTTTGTCAAGGTAGTGCGCCGCCACCCAACTATTCTCCAAATCTGGATATCCTTTCCACTTGATCAAGTATTGCTGCTGTTTCCTGAAATTTCTCATGGCCACTATGTCTTCCACTTCGTACTCCAAATGATCATCCACTATTGTTGGGGCTGGTGGGTTTGCCACACGTCCTGGGAACGTGTTGTCGGGTTGCACATATGGCTTGAAGAGGGAAGCGTGGAATACGGGGTCTATATGCATAGTCTGGGGAAGTTCTAGCTTGAAAGCAACGGGGTTGACTTGCTGGATAATCTTGAAGGGTCCTAAATACTTGGGAGAGAACTTGCTGCCGGCAGGCCTGTTGTTCAAGGAAATATTCTTGGATGATAGTGACACGTTGTCACCCGCTCTGTACGTAATTTCTCTTCTGGATCTGTTTGCCACTCTTGCTTGAGCATCTTGCGCGTGTTGTAGAGCTTTCTTCGCTGTTGTAAGGACTGCTTCTAATGTCTCCATAAAATCTGTTGCTGCAGGTACTTCATTATGCCAGCCGTGAAGGTCAGTGGCGTGGTCAGATGGAAGCCATAGTTGAGGAAGAATGGGGACTCTTGGGTAGAGGCTTGCGTAATGTTGTTGTAGGCAAACTCCAAGGGGGTCAAGTACATGTCCCAGTCTTGCTCCAGGGTAGACACGTAGGCCTTTGAAGAGGTCTTTAGGGTACGATATATACGCTCGGTTTGCCCATCTGATTGTGGGTGGTAGGCAGTAGACATATCCAGCGATGTACCCAAGTTCTTGAAGAGATTTTTCCAGAAATGGCTTGTGAATCTTGGATCTCTATCTGACACAATTCTTGATGGTAGACCATGGAGTCGGAAGATGTTATCAAAGATGAGTCTTGCAAGTTGTGGTGCTGTAGCTTTAGTCGTTGTGGGAATAAAATGAGCCATCTTGGTAAGTCTGTCCACCACCGTGAGTATTGCATTATGGCCTCGAGGTGTCACGGGCAAGTCCACGATAAGGTCCATTGAGATGTCCGTCCATTGTCTTTCGGGGATTGGTAGTGATTGGAGGAGTCCTCCCGCCTTTTGCGCTGATGGCTTGATTCTTTGGCATGTGTCACAACTCCTGCAGTACTCCTTGACTTGCTTAGACAAGCCTGGCCAACAATAAGTCCTAGCTAGAACGCCCGTGGTCTTTAGGATTCCAAAGTGTCCTCCAAGAGGGTTGTCGTGTGCTTCTCGTAGAAGCAAGAGCCGGAGGTCTAAGTCATTAGGAACACATCTCTGGCCCGTATCTTGCCTCACCCAATAATTGCCTTCTTGCTTCTTGCATGGGTCCAAGGCTGCTTCTCCGTTCTTGTAGTAAGGGTCTCTTTCATAGGCGGCTGAAAATCGAGCTTCCAGATCTGTCTTCAGCGATGTCATCACTGCGTTCAATTGCAGTCTTGAGAGGGGGTCAGCCGGATTTATCTTGCCGGGCTGGTATTAAATCGTGATGTTGTATTGTTGCAAGTATCCGCTCCATCTTGCTTGTCTCCTTGAGAGATACGGCTGCGTCTGGAGGTGCTTTAACGCCTCGTGGTCCGTGGTGACCAGTACTTTGCGTCCTTCAACGTAGCAGCGCCAAACCTTCAAGGCATGTACAATCGCCAATGCCTCTCGCTCCGTGGTTGTATAATTTTGCTCGGCTGGATTTAGCTTCCTTGACTCGTAGGCGATGGGCTGCAGTCCCTTGCCTTGGTCTTGAAGCAGGATTGCTCCTATTGCATAGGAAGATGCACCGGTGATGACGTGGAAGAGCCAATCTGGGTTTGGACTTGGGAGTGTGAGCACCGGGGATGTGGTCAGTCTTCGCTTTAACTCTTGGAAGTCCTCTTCCTCTTTCTCGGTCCATGTATATAACCTGTCCTTTTTGAGTAGATCTGTCAGGGGAACTGCTATGTGCGAGAAGCTTTGGATGAATCTCCTGTACCAATTGGCAAATCCCAAGAATGACAGGAGTTCTTTCTTGGTCGTGGGGATTGGCCATTCCTCCACCACCGTGGTCTTCTTCGGGTCCATCTTGATGCCATCAGCAGTCACGTGAAGACCTAGGAACTCCACTTCTTGTTTGGCAAACTCGCACTTTGACTCCTTTGCAAATAGCTTGTTTTGCTTCAATACTTCGAGGACTTCTTTCAAGTGTCTCNCAAGTGTCTCACATGCTCTTTAAGGGTCTTGCTGTAGAGAAGGATGTCATCGATGAATACCACCACAAATCTGTCCAACATGGGCTGAAATATGGTGTTCATCATAGTCATGAAAGTTGCTGGCGCGTTGGTGAGTCCAAATGGCAAGACCATGAACTCAAAATGTCCATATCTTGTCCTGAATGCCGTCTTCTCTATGTCCGGTTCTGCGATGCGAATCTGGTGGTAGCCGCTCCGTAAGTCAATCTTCGTGAAGTACTTGGCTCCAACCAGCCGGTCCATGAGCTCATCCATGCGCGACAGCGGGTATCGATTCATGATGGTGATCTTGTTGAGGGCGCGATAGTCCACACACATCCTCAAGGTACCATCTTTCTTCTTGACAAATAGCACCGGGGCTCCAAATGGCGACTTGCTAGGTTGAATGAAGCCATGCTCCAGTAGCTCCTTGATTTGCTTCTTGACTTTGTCTAGCTCCGTGTATGACATTTTGAACGTAGGCCGAGAGATGGGCTTGCTTCCGGGCTCCAACTCTATCTTGTGGTCTACGAATCTNGGTCTATGAATCTTTTGGGAGGTAAGCCCTTGGGCAATTCCGGGGAGAATACTTCTTTGTAGTCCTCTAAGACTTCTTGTACCTCCTCGGGAACGGGGTTGCCTTCTTGACTTTCGTTGTCTTTTTTGATGTCTTTTGGCGTGATCAAGGCCAAAAGAAGCTCGTGTCCCTTCCTCACAAGTCTCTTGAGTTGGAGGGCGGACAATAGTATCTCGTGTGCCGGCTTCTCGATGTCTTGGGTCTGGATATTCTGGATTGCGCGCAAAATAGAGATTATTGAAGTGATGTCGTTCTTGATCTTGATAGTACCATCTTTCCAATCAACTTGGGGGTTGTGCTTGGTCAACCAAGGCGTCCCTAGGATGACGTCGTACTTGCCCAATTGCATGGGGGAGAACACTACTCTATCCTTGAAGGACTTGATAGAGAGTGCCAAGGGGTACGTCTTCTTGGAAGGGGTAGTATAGGAGAATCCATCGGGCATCATAATCTCCTCGTCGTGGTCAAGAGTTCGCATAGTAATACCGTGCTTGGTAGCAAAATCTGTAGCAATGAAGTTGCCTTGAGCTCCGCTATCCACCAAGATGTGGACGTTCTCTCCTCCAAGGTAACCTCTCAAACTCATTGGGGCTGGAACGTCGTCTTCAACGGGGGTCTCCACCTCACTTGGCGTGTTGCCTTCTCGTGAAGTGGGTCTTGGGGTGGTAGGCTCCTGGCCTACCGGCGCTGTCCGTTTTTTGACAACTTTTTGGGGCATGAAAGTGCACGATGGCCCTTTTCCTTGCAATAAAAGCATAGTCCAGTCGTCATGAGAGCTTCTTTTTCAGCCGAGGAGAGTCTTGCTTTCACTCCTTGCTGGTTTCTTGCATCATAAGTATCGTTGGAGGGTCTTCCACTCTTCCGGGCAGCCGCGGAGTCCCTTTTAATACCTCCAATTTCCATGGGTGTGGATCCAGATTTGGATGTGGAAGGGGCTGCGTACACCCGCGTCGCCGGTACCCGTGAAGATTAAGGCATGGAGTGCTTGAAATCCAAGGTATCCACCTTTAGGGCTACTTCCATGATCTTTGACAAGTCCGTCAAGTCGCGTACTTCCACTTCCTTTGCCACCTTGGGCTTGAGGCCAAAGATGTAGCGGTCAATCTTCTCCTCGAGAGACATGTTGGGGATCTCAAGGGTGAGGGCGTGAAATCTGGATGTATACTCTTGAACGGATGTCGTTTGCTTGAGATGGTGGAGCTTTCCTCGGGCAATCTTCTCCGCATTGATGGGCATGAATTGCTTCTTGAGGGCCTCACGAAAATCTGCCCATCTTGCATATGATGGTGGGGGCTCTTGGCCGAGCATGGGGTGCGCCATAGCTTGATATATAGCCGCTTGATAGTTACGCCACCATGATGTTGCTGCTCCTCTAAGTAAGGTAACGGCAAAGGGAACGTAGTCCTCCTCGGGTACTTCAAGGAACGCGAGGTACGTCTCCACTTGGTAGAGCCATAAATTCAGGTTGGCACCTTTCCCGGGGTCGAAAGTGTCGGGTTTGCCGGGCTTGATGAGTTTCCTTGCTCTCGTTGGCTCTTGTGGAGGCGCTTGAGCCGGGGCTGGATTTTGAGCATTGCTCGCAATAGGGGCAACCATGGCAGCCATAGCTTCTCTTGACGCTTGCACGGTTGCTTCATAGGTGGCCAAGCCCACTTGGTTGTGGACGGTCATTAGGAAGGCTGCCCACTCATTTGCGGGAATTCCTTGCGGTGGGGTCAACTTTGCTATAGCGGCTGCCACGGGATTTGACGGTGTTCCTCCTTGTGATGCTTCTTGTTGTTGCAGATTTTCTTGAGTGGGCTCTCCCGTCGGCGCTGGAGGAGGGTGTGCTCCTCCTTGTGGTGCTTCTTGTTGTTGCAGATTTTCTTGAGTGGTCTCTCCCATTGGCGCTGGAGGAGGGTGTCTTGGAGAGGAAGGGCTTCCTTCAAAAGCTTGCTGTTGGTCTTGAGGATCAACCATCTTCTTGTGCTACCAAAGTGCCTAGCTCCGATACCACTGTAGTGAAACAGATAGATAAAGTACTTAGTAGAATAGAATACTTCATCTATTTAAGACAAGGATCTTTGAACACAAGTGGTAGCTTCTTGAAAGAGAGATGGCTTCTTGATTTGGCAAGTACAAGAGTGATTCTCGAATGTCTTTCTATGTTCAAGCTCTTGTTTATATACTTGCTACATGAGTAATTTCTAGGAAGGTGTATGTTGATGTGTTGGCACCCAACACATCCCAAAACTTGTCACCTCTTTCTAGAATAATGTACACATGTCCTTTTGACCTAAAAATGGCACATTTGACTTTTGCCANGTGGACTTCTTCTAGGTCTTTCCTCTAACTTCAAAAATGCCTAAGAAGGTTCAAAGGACATGAACCAAGTCACTAGAGTACCTATTCACACTTGAATCCACACAATACTACTCCAAATGCATTTGAAAACACTAAAATATATGCAAACTAATATATAATAACTCAAATCACTACACTTCTTCCCTAAAAGAACTTAACGTCGATGATTGAGAAAACTTATACGCATGGTATTTATCTACATGAAACTTGAGTGTCATAAATTAAGTAGCAACAGTGCTTAACATATATACCTTTTATGTTTGTATCAAATTCTGACCTTTTACATGAATCCATGTAACTTCTATGGCATCAAAATGTCGCTATCTATATCCATCATATTGTAGTGATTTGAGTTATTATACATTAGTTTGCATATATTTTAATGTTTTCAAATATATTTGAAGTAGTATTGTGTGGAGTCAAGTGTGAATAGGTACTCTAGTAACTTGGTTCATGTCCTTTGAATCTTCCAAGGCATTTTCGAAGTTAGAGGAAAGACCTAGAAGAACTCCATGTGGCAAAAGTCAGATGTGCCATTTTTAGGTCAAAAGGACATGTGTACATTATTCTAGAAAGAGGTGGCAAGTTTTGGGATGTGTTGGGTGCCAACACATCAACATACACCTTCCTAGAAATTACTTATGTAGCAAGTATATAAACAAGAGCTAGAACATAGAAAGACATTCCAGAATCACTCTTGTACTTGCCAAAATCCAGAAATATATTAACTTTCAAGAAGCCATCTCTCTTTCAAGAAGCTACCACTTGTGTTCAAAGATCCTTGTCTTGAATAGATAAAGTATTCTGTTTTACTAAGTACTTTATCTATCTGTTTCACTACACATATGATGAAGTCAAACTATTTTGTTGAAAACTAAATAAGGAGCAAAACCGCTAAGAGGTACGAGGGTGCCTTCTAGTTGGTCCACAAAGTGACAGATGGGCCATATATTCTATAGGGACCTTCAAGCTATCTAGTGCTAAGGGTCTGGAAGGCAACTTGCTGCTCTTCCCCTCACACAAGCTCTATGTCCATTGTAGTAAGGTCAGTCAGTTTACTGGCCTTTGTGGAATTATTTTCAATAAATCTCCTGTAATAGTTAGCCAACCCGAGGAAGGATCTAACTTTTGAGAAAGATCAAGGTACTGGCCAGTTACTTATGGTCTAGACTTTCTTCGGGTCAAAATTGATACTTTCCTCACCGACAACCCAAGATTTCAATAGTCTTCTTAAGAAAATTACACTTGCACATTTTAGCATATAGCGGATTTTTTCACGAGGAGTTTCTGTTATTGTTTTCAAGTGCTCAGCATGCTCAGCCTCATTATTAGAGAAGATCACATTATCATTCAAAAAGACTTGCACAAACTTATTCAAAAAAAGCCTGAAAATGCATCCACAAAGGTAGCAGGACCATTAGTCAAACCAAGAGGCCTCACATTGAACTCATAGTGTTCATAACGTGTGCAGAAAGCAATCTTGTGTTCACCACCGTCAGCAATTTTGATCTGGTGATATCCACTTGTAAGATCAATTTTACTGAACAATTTAGCACCAGACAGTGTATAAAACAAATCCTCAATTTTGGATAAAGCATACTTGTTCTTAACATTGATTCTGTTTTATGCTATGTATTCCACACCCATTCGCATACTGCCATCTTTCTTTTAAAAAATAAGAAGGGTGCACCATAAGGTGATTTACTGAAAGACATGTATCCATTCTCCTCCAGTTCTATAATCTGTGTTCTTAACTCTTCACTCTTCACATAAGACAAACCATAAGTGCGTTACCAAGGTGGCTGATTCGCAGATACCGGACCAATCTTATGATATACCTCCCGGTTGGGGGGCAACCCTGGGGATATGTAAAACACATCAATATACTAAGCAGCAATTGTTGCAGCAATGAGGTGCTCCGGAGGACTTATTTTTTTCTCAACCATTTCTTCAGGTTGAGAAGGTACCTCTTTAAGCAATAGACAGAACCCTCTATCCTCCTTCTGGTTCCATCTTTGGACAAACTCCATTGCATTCAGCAACTTGTGTCCCCCTGAAAGCATTTTTTTTTCCTTCATTTGCCATCCATACAAGACAAGAGGACGAGCACGGGAGGGTGCCAAGTTAGTCTGTCCATCATTGGCTCCTCTCACATCAACTGTACCTCTGCTCCAAAACATTTCAGCTTGATGTCTATTCAACCAGGACCTCTCTAGCACGAGATCATAAAGGCTAGTGTAGAGTACCTCAAACGTAAGCGTTTCAATTAAAACAACAATGTCATAACTCCTCTCGAGGTACTTGAGGTATCTCCATTTTTTTGTTTAAACATTCCCTCGGGTGATAAAGGCAGTCGTAGCCGCTTAACTAAGTCCTTATGGACAAAAGTTTTTGACGCTCCTCCGTCAACAAATGCCCTTATCTTCCTACCTGCAATCATGCAATGTAGTAGAATAGGAAGGACTGACTCTTCCTGACTTTTGCATTCTTCTCAAGACTTCGCAAAGGAATGTTGGACATCAGGGTGAACAAGATCATCCAGAGTGTGCACTCTCTAAGTAATATACACTACAGCCACAAAAGCAACAAAAATGACAATTAAAGTCCTCACAGCACTTAAACAAGGAAGCAGAGCAGCCACACATGATTGCCCCCTACAACAATCACCGAAGCATAAAAAACAAAACATCACGGCAGCCAGCAGTGTCTTAAACAGCAGTCACAAAAGCAACTAAAAAGAGCAAAGAAATAGAGTAGTACACAGGAATTAGCATACTAATTCATGAAGCAACCATAAAGCCTTCATAATTTACATGCACAGATAAATCATATGTAGGAAGTACTGTACCTGCAGCTTTGCAGACAGCTGTTGAATTAGTGCAAATCTGTAAGATGTTGTCTGCGCCAAGTTGGTCAATTACCTCACGAAACAAGGCAGCAAGGTAGGCAGCACTCTTGGTCATATTCTCAGTGTTGACGGCCTTCAGGAAGACCTCGCCCTCAGCAAAAGCAGCCATAAAGTTCATGAGGGGTCTCTTTGTGTGGTCGGTCCACCCATCTGACGTGATCTTGAACTTGTTAACTCCAGCCCTCTCGATGAATTGCGCCACTTGTTTATCTGTAACAGCAGCTTCTTGTCCAGCAAAACAATTCTCAAGCGGTCAACTTTAGGAGGCATGTACCCGAGCCTTCACCACAGCTGTAAAAATTTCTGAATAAGATAAGTTGTTGGCAACATTGAACGCCAATGCATTGTCATTAAAAACCTAGCTATGGCCTGATCTGCAAATTCTCTATGGCTGATATTAAAAGCATCCTCCAAAGTAGTTTGACTCCTACCTTGACCCAGTGGACCTGAAGCAATGCAATGCTTATCAGCTACGACATCAGCCATGGCAACTTTAAGACGCAACTCCCTAATGAGGCGCAACTCATCTGCATTCTTGTGCTTCAAAATTCTCTTCATATCATCTTCGTGCACGACAGCTGTATGATGCTCAGCGACATCCAGATCCACCTTTGGGCATATAGCTATGCCCCGCCCCCTGATTTGAGCCAAGTGGAGGCAGATTCTAGTACACGCTCTCGACGTCTCCATGTCATAAAACTTGCACCTCACCTTGCCATGCTTGGAACCCTGAGAGTCAGGTATGAAAGTAACATACTGCCACTCAGAGCGTTCCCCACTAGACGGGTATCCAAATGCAGATTGATTCCCTGACAAAAAAGCAAAACAGCACAAGCACAAAAGAAGTGCGATCAGCATAAGCAGCGAGCAGCCAATAGAATACTTGCAAAGTAGCATAAACAGGAACCAGGTTAGCAGCAAATAGCAAAAGACAAAAAATTGCAAGCAGCAAACAGAAAGGACTACAAAAGAAATGCAACAGCAGCAGCCAGCAATCAATAAAATTACTTGCAAAAGACCACAAAGAGGAAGCTGGCTAGCAGGTTACAGTAATGACAAAAAGCTGACTGCAAGCTGCAAAGCAGACAAATTAACATAACAGAGTACAAACACAAAACAGAAGCCATTAGCAGCAGCAGCCAGCAACCACAAAAATATTAGCAAACTAGCATAGACAAAAAGCAGGTTAGCAGCAAACAGCAAGGACAGAATACAACAACCAGCAAACTTAAAGGAGCACAAATTAAATGCAACAGCAGGAGCCAGCAATCAAAAAGAAAGAATACTTTCAAAGGAGCATACTTTCAACAGGGAACTATATGAATCAGATGAGACATATTGTGGCAAGCCCCAAACACGAATGACCACACAAGAAAAGATCGGCAACAGACAACTAGAGCAAGATAACACAACACTTACACTAAAAAATAATCAGGGGAAAACCCAGCAGCAGAAGCACAAATGTAACGCACACAGCAGCCAGTATGAACCACAAACACTACCATCAAAATTGCCAACAGGCAGCCCCATGAGAACATCGCACTGAGCATGGAACAAAGCCCCACAACATACAAACATATAGTCGGGAGCAAGAGCAATAGTAATGTTGGTTGCACTAACGTTTCTTTTGAGAAACATTGCCATCTCTCGCACTTGAGCCCTCCTCCACCTCCACTGGTGGCTCATCGTCGTCTTGTAAGTCCATGAGAAGCGAGTCCCCACGATCGCCCATGTTCACCAATACTCTAACAACAAATGATTATAAGAAGTTGAGCGGCATTAGCAAGAATGGAGGCTAGAAGTCTGAAGAGAAAAACATACAGCAGCGAAGCATTGAAGTTGCACACAAGGAGAAGATGGTGACCACTGACTCGTGAACAAATTGGTGGGCTATAGTGTGTCGATCTTGTGCATTAAAGTGAAAGTTTATCGACGTCCATGGTCATGGAGGGATAAGAAATGTTGACAGCTGTAGTAATTGAAACTGCAATGTGACCCCGTCAGCCATTTACCGCGTAATTTGCGATGACTGGACGCGTTTCCGTTATTGGTTCGGTCAGTCTGTCAGAGTCCACGAGTTTTTTTACTACGCACACGCGCGACCGATTTATACGTCGATTTTTGCACCGAAACACATATTTAGGTCGTAATACGTGCACCTGCGACGTAATACACGTGTACGTCTACGTTTTACGTATAAGACAAAAACGTATTCCATAACTAGGCCAATAAGGTCACACCACCCACGACCTTGCCCAGTCTACCTTTGTAAGGTCATAGGTTTATGAAGTGCATTTTTGAGTTTCATGAAAGTATGTTTTGATTGTATAGTAGTGTAGAGTGCATTGTTGTGGTCATTTTGATATAAAGTTCATCAAATTTGGTCAAGTATTGAGAGAGTTATAGATTTCCGAAGTTTAATTAGTTTTGAGATTGGTTGACGACTGTCCTTAATTCGCAGTGAGCGCGACCGTCGGATTGACCGACAGCGTCGAGCCATCTGGCCGTTAGAGTGAATTTGAACCTTCACGTGAGTTCGGCTGACGTGGAGTGCCGACTAGGTCAATTTACCTAGAAGTTTCGGATTAGCGTAGCACGTCTAAGTTAGTATATTCTAGATATTTCAATGCATGCATGTGGACGTCAAATTGGCCCGACACGTCAGATAAGACTGATCTGGCTTACTCACAAATATTCTAGAAGGGACAATTTGACAAACACTTAAGAAAATTTGGTGCTAAGCGGACGGCCCTCCCGCCTAGGGGCGAGCGGCCGTTGTAGAAAACTATAAATAGATATAACTACTTTATTTCTTATCAGTTTTCACTTCTGTAAATTTCTACGGGTTTGTAATGACAAGGCCTTTCATCCTACATCATTTGTGAGCACTTTCTTGCTACTCAAAATGTTGAGTACCTAAGCTTTCTTAGTGATACGCCGCTGCACTCTTTAGTATGATTGCAACTAGTTCCTTTCCTCGTGAGTTACTACGCTTCCACTAGGGCACTTTGCCCCTTTCAACCTTACATGTGTAGCACCTGACTTGGCGCCTTTAACTAATCCTCTTTACATATGTGGCACCTGACTTGAACCTGTTGACTAGTCTGCTCCACATGTGTAAGACCTGACTTGACGCGCCGAGACGTCGCTTTTTCTGTCAGGAGAGTGATGTAGTGATTTGAGTTATAATATATTAGTATGCATATATTTTAATGTTTTTGAATATATATGAAGTAGTATTGTGTGGAGTCAAGTGTGAATAGATACTCTAGTGACTTGGTTCATGTCCTTTGAACCTTCTAAGGCATTTTCGAAGTTAGAGGAAAGACCTAGAAGAACTCCATGTGGCAAAAGTCAAATGTGCCATTTTTAGGTCAAAAGGGCATATGTACATTATTCTAGAAAGAGGTGGCAAGTTTTGGGATGTGTTGGGTGCCAATACATCAACATGCAACTTTCTAGAAATTATTTATGTAGCAAGTATATAAACAAGAGCTAGAACATAGACAGGCATTTCAGAATCACTCTTGTACTTGCCAAATTCCAGAAATATATTAACTTTCAAGAAGCCATCTCTCTTTCAAGAAGCTACCACTTGTGTTCAAAGATTTTGTCTTGAATAGATATAGTATTACATTTCACTAAGTACTTTATCTATGTGTTTCACTACACATAAAGCTGAAGTGTGTTGGAGCAGAGGTATAGTTGAAATTTGAGAAACCAGTGATGGGCAGACTTACTCGGCACCCACCAATGTCTCCCCTCTTGTCCTATATGGATAGCAAATGAAGGAAAAAGAAAGGCGTCCAGGAGTATGCAAGTTGCTGAAGGCAATGGAGTTCGTCGAAAGCTGGAACCAGAAGGAGGACAAAATATTATGCCTACTGCTCAAAGAGGTACCTCCTCAACCTGAAGAAGTGGTTGAGAAACAGGTGAACGCTCGGAACACCCCACTGCTGCAAAAATTTATTGCTCAGTATGATGGTGTTTTGAACATGCCCCTAAGACTGCCACCTAAGAGGGAGGTAGATCGTAGGATTGATTTGGTACCTGGGAGTCAACCTCCTTGGCAAAGCACTTATGGCTTATCTTATGTGGAGAGTGAAGAATTAAAAAAACACAAATTAAGGAACTAGAGGAAAATGGTTACATATTTCCTAGTAAATCACCTTATGACGTACCCATCTTATTTGTATAAAAGAAAAATAGGCAGCATGCGAATGTGTGTGGATTATAGAGCCCAAGGCTGTGCAATGCAATGTGTGGCCCACACTAAGTAGAAGATATTTTGTGGCGTTAGAGTGTATCTTTGATTGCAGGTAACAGCATGGGTAACAGTCTTCCGCCTCCTCTATGTATGGCTAACCTGTCAGTAGAAGTCGGTGGAAACAGGTTGCGCGTCGCCTGAATATTTCATTGTTGTAGGTCATTGTAGATGGTTCAGATCAGTTCAGACAGAGCCCGAGCGCCAAGCGACATGTCACTGTGTAAAGTTAGCCCAGGATATTGCGAATTATTGTAACGGAACATGTTCGTCGTATTCAGTCGAGCTTTACGAAAGAGGAGCTGCAGGGACTGGCATGTCTGGACTCGCACTTTCACTTTCTTTCGTCTTGTTTCACCTGAGAATTTTCGTTACCACCGAGGGCTGAAACCGGTATATTGAAAGTTCACCCTACAGGCTACACTGGGCTACACTCATGTAGTTCATGATGAGCAGGCGAGTACCGACAAGGCACTGCATCACTGTAACTGTAGTCTGTGATTACATAATACAGCCCATCAAGATCTGCCCGAAGCTGGACTACAACATGTCACAATATGCGTACTGCATGGGTATCAGGACACAGGCTCCAGCCCGGTCCAGCCCCAGTCAATCCTGCCAGTCCAGCGCACGCTAAGGACAGCTATGGAGTCGGGTACCATATGATAGCCCACTCCCGCAAAGTCTCTCGATAGCGACGGTTATCCGTGGTCATGCATATATGTTTGCAGGATTGGGGAGTGTTCTTGAGTGCTACAAACTCTCCGTGTTCTGCCAACAAATTTTGTCGATTCTATTGAGTGCAAGCGTCAGCACGCAGCTGATTGCAGAATAGGTAGCCATTTTACTCGAAAGCTGAAATATAAGGTTAAAGAGGACCTCGCTGAAACATAAGCTATAAGGACCTCGCTTAGTGATTTTGAGACAAGCCTACGACAATTCAATCTTAGAAGTAGCTCCAGCAGTGCATGGATTGTACAGAGAAGCAGTGAAGTCCGACAAAATGGAGCCTAGATTGAGAATTGTAAGCAGCGTCGCCATTGTCCTCTCTCTGTCGTAGGGTCTTGTGACACGTTGTCATTGTTCTCTTGTCCAGGTAGCATGCATCCAGACCATCCACTGTTCTCTTGTCTGGGTAGCATGCATCCAGACCATCCGTTTTAGGGGGTAAAAAATTATTGTATTGCACATAAACATTAATCGACACGAGGCGAAATCAGGCAGGGCACGGTTTGAGAAGCGGTCAACAGGACAAGCTGGCCAGTGTCGACAGCCAACTCAGCATTTGCAAGCGTACCCTGCCGTGGGGGCAGCTGTACTGACGACTTGCTTTCCTCCGTACTGCTGTCGTACGTGGCAGCTGGCATTGCTCTTGGCGGGTCTCCTCTTGGTGAGCCAAGCTGAGGCCAAGTCATGGTTTCCGTTCGCACTGAGAGGGGCATCACAGGGTCTTGAGGAGTCGTCGTCGTTGTCGTCTTCCCGTCGGATGCTGGCTGACGCCTCGCAAGCGCCCGGCCAGGCGTCCGATAACGGCAAAAAGAAGGAAGACGTCGACTTCCTGCCTACTCCCCAAGGGCCAATTGCACCTCCCTCCCCCCCAGTCAAAGCGTCCCCACCTGCCAGATCTCCCCCCCCGCCTAGACCTCCTCCCCCACCGAG
>WELA01007202.1:202332-214677 GCA_009602735.1 Mesotaenium endlicherianum
CCCAGCCCCCCTCCCCCCGGATGGCTGTCACCCGTTCCAGCGAGTGAGTGCTCCTCTCCTCCTCCCCCTCGCTCACCGCCACCAATGCTGAAGTATGCTGCTTTTCTGCCGCCTCTTCTTCCTTTGGCAGGAGCCCTGGCATGCTCTCACTGACTGCTTTTGTTCGCTCTCCCTCTCTCCGAAAAGAATCTCTTTGTCGTATGAACGTCTCATGCTCTGCGGCTGTCATGTGCTCTCTCTCGAGTCACCAGCCTGCAAATCCCCTAACCCGCTGCCGTGGCGGTGGTGACTGCTTCAGCCGGGCCGTGCTCGACGGGCCCCGTCGTGATCGAGGTCAACAGCGCGGACGATATCATGTCGCGCACGCGCTACAGCCCCACCACTACGGTGCTGCTCTACTTCCGGAAGGACATCCAGCTCGCCACGGGCCTCGTGTTCGACGGCAACTTCTCCTGCACCATCCTCATGTCGCCCGATGCGGTACGTGCACATCCCGCCTTCCCCTACCTCCCCTCCCCCCCCTCTCTCTCTCCATAGATTGAGTTGCCTGACTGTCTGGCTCTGACTTCTGACCGCTGCGTACTCCCGGTGGTTTGCGTGTCCATGTGCGCGTGCGCTCACACAATGCCAGGCGGGCAACACGGTGTGGCTGCCGCTGGACACGATGCCGGTGCTGACCATCAAGGGCGCCAACAACATCCTCATCAACAACGTCGACTTCAGCCTCGGCCTCACCAGTGAGTATCTGCCGCCGCTGCCGCCGCTGCTGCCGCTGCTGCTTCTGCTGCTCCCGTCGTTCTCATTCTCTGTTGGGCTGTTTCGATACCCCCGCTGACAAACCATGCCGACGTGTTCACCGACTGTCGTGACACGGCATGTCTGAATTGCTTCGGTTCAGCGACTGTCGCTGAGCCGACCAACCCCCCCACGCTCATTCAATCTTCTGACCGATCGACGATCCCGATGCATCTCCCGCCTCGTGCAACTTTTTATTGCGCAGGCGGGTCCGGCGCGTGCGCGACGGCGTCAAATCTGCCCCTCCTGGCGTTCAAGGGGTTCGCCCCGCCCGTGTGCCCGGCCATCTACGTCGGCAACTCCTGGGGCATCCAGCTCACCCAGGTGCGCACCCATTCAATAAACCTGTTACGTTTCATCTGTGGGAATGATGACAGTACATGGTATACATATAATGGTGAACATATAATATATTGTAGTACATACATCTCTTATGACATACATGCATATATTAAATACATCATAATGTAATGGTTCTGTACATACATAATATACATGCATTAGAATATGTAGGCATTACAATATACACATAAAAATGTGTATATGATATGTATGTATTTGTAACATATATAATATATATGTGTGTATCATTCTTGTATGCCCTGACATCGCCGGCCCCTCCTGGGGCATCCAGCTGACCCAAGTTGGCATCCCTCTATTTTCCGTCTGCCGTCGCGCAGACCGCAATCTTTGGGCGCGTGGACTTTGTCAACGTCAACAACACCCTCGTTGACCAAGTCAACTCCACGAGCGTCTCCGTACGCACTCTTCCCCTCGGCTCCTCTCCCCGCCCCCTCGCCCCCCACCTCCCTTCCTCCTCCCTCCCCTCCACCTTCCCCCTTCCCCCTCCTTCCCCTCCCATNGACACGCCCGGCTTCGAGTCCTTCTTCGCGCAGCAGGTTTGGCTGGCAGTTTCCATTCCCTCCTCCCCTCCCTCCCCTTCTCCCCCCCCTTCCGGTTCTCCTTCTCCTTGCAGCAGCAAGACTTCTGTACCGTCTGATGACTACTGGTTGCCTTTTTTACTTTGATTTATTCCTTCAAGTGATGCTGCGTTTTCTCTCTCCTACCACCTCTATCCCTCCCTCCCTGTCGCAAGGTCGGTGCGCCATCCCTGCGCCCAGGGCTCGAGGTGCTGACGCGCAAATTCTACAATCTCTGTCTGCTCGCCTCCTCTCCGTTGCTCGTCTCTCTCTCCCTCGTGCTGCAGCAAGACCTGTGCACCATCCGCGTCCAGGCTGTTCGCAATGTGAGATCAAGTAATCTTAACAGTCCGTGTCTCCTTCCCTCTCTCTCTTTCTCCCACGTGCTGCAGCAAGACCTGTGTAACATCCGCGTCCAGGGCTCCGGCGACGGGCCCAACCTGGTGGACGGCAACTTCAAGATCTCCAACTCCAACATCTGGGGTGAGCTAACTCTCTCTCTCTCTCTCTCTCTCTCTCTCTCTCTCTCTCTCTCTCTCTCTCTCTCACACACACACACACAAACACACACACACACACATACCTGCCACCTGCAACACCTCTCAAGCCCTGTCTCCCACCCCACCCCTCCCTTGGGCTCTTTCCTCATTGCTGTTTGTCCAGACTTCCGCCAACCTATGGCGGTCTTTATGTCAACTTACTGATTGCAGGGCCCAGCGTCGGCATCTGCGCATTGGGCGGCTCCAAGTTGCTCTGGCTTCTGTTCTGACTTTTTGTCGACATGTCCGTTGACACTTTGCAGGGCCCAGCATCGGCATCTACGTGGTGGGCGGCTCCGTGGGCACGCAGATCGCGAACAACTACTTCACTCAGTTCTCGTGGGCCGCCGTCCAGATCGGGCAGGGTGTGCACAACGCCGGCGACGCCATGATGACCAGAGTGGAGAGGTGTGTGCCGGTGTGCCGGTGGGCCCCGTGTGTCCGTGTGGTTATGCGTATGCGCGTGAGAGAGCGCGTGTGAGTCCATGGTGGCCGGGCGTGTGTCTGTCCGCGCTTGCATGTGGTTCGTATGTGCGTGTGTGTGTGTGTGTGCCTGTGTGTGTGCATTGTTCACACACTTTTATGTGTCCCGTCGGCAGCAGTGCATGCTGAGTGTGCGTGGGACTTTCTGCCATCCTCTCTTGATGCCTCAGTCTTATTTCAGAGCCGCGAAGGCATGGAGTCGACAATCATCTCCTCTGACCTGTTCCTGCTCTGTTTCTATTTTGCTTCTCCGTCTTCTGGTCCGTCCCCCGCCCTCCTCTTCCCCCCCGGCCCCCTTTTGTTTTGCTCTGTCGCAGAAATTACATATATACGGCGCCAACGGACAAAAAGACGTTCGACAACACGGGCATCTACTACGACACGCACTGGGTCAACCCCGGCAACACCGCCAGCTGTAACTACGTCATTGGTGGAGAGCACTGCATGTACCTCGACTACACCAGCTCCGGCATCACCGTCGACGGCGGCGTCTGCATCAACGTGAGTCGTGAGAGAAACGTTTCTCTCGCGGCAGCGCCCCGGCTTGCGCTGATTCTTCTTTCTTCTTTCTTCTTTTTCTATCTCTCGTACTTCCTGTTCCTTTCGTTCCTTTTGTACGTTGTGTGTTTTTGGCATGATGTTTTTCCTTGTCAAGATTGAGTCAGCCTTCATGCTTTTGACTGTACCGCTTCTTGTCTTTATTTTTCCTCTTAGGACCTGCAGGTCTTTGTCCTCTCTATGCTCTTCATCTCATGCCCTCTCTTTCCACTCTTTGTGTGGCTGTCTGGCTCTCTTGATCTCTCCTATTTCTGCTTGTGGCTGCCCCGTTCCTTTCATTTACGCATCTGTGCATGCTTGCATGCGTGCGCGGGCGCCTGCGCGCATGCTTGCCTGCGCGGGTGCATCCGCGCATGTTGCGCATGCACCGCCCAGTGACCTGATCAACACCTGCCGCTTTGTGATGCCCCCCCGGTCTTCGCGTGCGCTCGCGCGCAGTTTGACGGCAGATACGGCTTTGAAGAGATTTTAACGCCGAGTGATGCTTCTCCCTGCGCCTGCGCGTGCGTGTGTGTGTGTGCGTGTGCGTGCGTGTGTGTGTCTGTTCGCTCGTGCAGAACAACGACGGGATCAAGATTAACACGGGGCACGACAACAAGGTCAGCGTGGTGTCGGTCAACCCCTACACCAAGGCCGGGTGGGTCAGCGCGCAGAACTGGAACGTCAACAACTGTCAGACTCGGCCCGGCTGCTGGTGGGAGAAGATCCGCGCCAAGTACTACGCCTCCCCCGCCATCCAGTCGGTGAGCTGCCCACTGACCCGCAGCGTTGCGCGCCGCCCACGCCGGTCTCCACGCCGGCCCTGCGCATGCGCATGAGTACGTGCGTGCGTGCTTTTTGCTGCATGCGTTCATGCGTGCGCGTGCGCGCGCGCGTGCGGGCGAGCTTGTATGTGGTGTGCTTGTGCGTGTGCGAGTGCGTGTGTGCGGTGTGAGGGTGTGTGCGTGTGTGCGTGCGTGTGCGTGTGCCACCAACTGCAGCGCTTTTCCCGAGTTTGGTGACCTACTGCTGCTCCACCTGGGTGCTGACAGCCAAGCAACTCTCCCTGTCCTCGTGTGCGTGCTTCCTTTGCAGCGCTTCCCGGAGCTGGTGAACTACTGCGCCATGACGTCGTACAACGGCAACTCGTGCAACGCGCTGCCGGGCCTTCCCGGCGCTGACGTCACGGGCAACTGCAGCGGGCTGCCCACCGGCAACGTGCTGCGCACCGCCATCGTTAACAGCCAGCGCAAGACCGCCAACTGGTGAGCCCTCCTCCGCATCGTGGCCACGGTCCTCTTTCTCTGATACTTTTTTCCCCTCCAATCAAACAAAAATGTATGATAAAGAAAATGTAACGTCAAAAAATGAAGATAGAAGGCGAGCTTTGGCTTGCTCACCCGTTGACCCGCTGACTTGCCAACCCCCTGACTCATGCTTCTTCTCTTCCTCTTCTTTCTCCCTCTGTATCAAACCTTCCTGCAGGCCCGGCTTCCCCAGCACTGCCCCCATTGACACGTTGTTCTGTTGACCCGTTGCTCGCGTTTCCCGTTGACCCGCTGACCTTGACCCGCTGACCCGTTGACTCTTTTCCTGTCGGATCTCTGTGCAGGCCCGGCTACCTGAGCCCCGGCCCCTTTGACCTTTCGCTGTACAACCAGATACAGTTCACCATCTACAACACTTCCAGTGCGTGCTCCTCCTCTTCCCTCCCCTCTCTCCCAGTAGTAGCGCAGCCCCCGCGAAGCCCCCCTAGCGCTAGCCCCCCCAGCCCATAGCCATAGTCCCCCTAGCCCCTACCCCCTAGCCCTTCGCCCCCCTAGCTCTCTAGCCCCTAGTCCCTAACCATAGTCCCCCCAGCCCCTAGCCTCTACCCTAGCCTTCACGTGCAATGTGCCGCACGCCTCCCGCTGACCTGCAGTACTTTCCCCCTCCTCCCTCCTTGCAGCCAACGCCTCGACGGCCTTCACCAACGCGGCCGCCGGCGACTACAGCCTGACACCTGGCTCGCGCATCGCCGCCGATTTCCCGGGCATGGCGTCGTGCCCCTTGGGCCAAGTGGGCCCCAAGCCGACCGCCACCCTGGCGGACTACTGGGGCAGATTTAACGTCCCCGCCCCCGTCTGGGCGGCCGCGATGCCCATCTTCCAGAACTTCACCTGCGACCCGTTCCCAGGAGACGCCGCCCCGGGCCTCGTCGGGAAGGCCGACCGTGATTGACCGGAGGTTGACTAAGGGTTGACCGGACGTTGACTACGTCTGACCTGCGGCACACCAATTGGTGGCCCTACTCATGACTTAGGAGCAACCTATGTTGACCAAGTTGGGCCAAGGTTGACCCAGTTAGATAAGCGTCCCCTGGCCTCGGCTACGAAGTGACGTGAGATTGGCCCCGGGTTGACTCGAGGTCAACTCAAGGTTGACTCAGGTCGACAATGATTGGTGGGCGGCTGGAGAACCCCCCCAAGTACTCCGCTTTGAGGGGGGCGACCGGCGGTGACGACTCCCTTAATGTAACGCCCATAATGTAGGTGTAGGTCGAGAGATCACGATTTACTCCACTCACAATTCTTTTATTTTAATTTTTTAGGTTGATAGAAACTTAAAGGTAACAGCAGCATGGGCTGAAGAATTGGCCGCAGCAGGCCAGAGCTCTGCGGGCGCGCGGGCTCTTTCCGTCGGGGCCCGACGCATGCCCGCATACGTAGCCCATGCGTGGCATCATAGACAGCTCGTTCTTTATGGCAGGTAGGCTTCGCACTGACGCGGCTCAAGGAGGCGCACACCCATAGGACGCAATGCGACGCCACGCGCACGCATTCAATCATTGGAAATCTTCCCGTCCGGGCATCCCTGTAGCGCGCTTAGGGGGAGCCCTCTCACTGTCCTCGTTCACTGACTAATTCATGGGATAGGGCAAATTGCCCGACAAAGGTTAAAGGCATAGCTGGCTTAGAAATCCATGAGGTACTATTATGACTCAGATTTTCCTACATATACACATATACGTGCTCCTGAATATACAAGATCATACATACATGTAGCTGTACTTAGCCTCCAGGTGGACCTTCAGGTTACTAATTTTTTTCATTTGATGACAGGCCAGGCTGCGCTAGACGCAGAAAAGTTATCCATTTACTTTATAACAAATTGTTGGTTCTATTTGGCCACAACTGTTACTGAGCGGCAAGTTGAAGTAAGGTCATATCACAGAATCAAACGGCGTGCATGAGCAGTAGAGGTCAGAGAATAACGGGAATAAGGGCGGCGCAGAAATACGTCGGTAAGAAGTGCAAATAAAGAAAAGAACATGCCACTAATCCAATTGGTGATGCAGTAGAGTGGTTACAACTTCGCACAGAAGATACTTTTGATCGACTTGAGAACGATTATTTCTTTGTTGTGGGGGGGGGCTGCTCGACAACACTCCAAAAAATGTATAAGATGATTCGGAAAGAAGTGCGCCAACGCTGGAATGAGAGGAGTTGCTTCCTCATCGGCCATTGTCACGTGAGTGTTCCTTCAGTGCGAACATTTATCGAGGGAACACATGCTTTTGAAAGAATGTGTCGGATACTTGTCCAAGATGTGTATTAAATTCCGTCAATTCCCACTCCCACTACTATCACGCTGCATGGAGACAAGTGTCGCACCGTTGCACATTCCTATAGGAGAGAGTAATACTTTCATAGCCTCCAGTAACACGCGCTCTTCTCATGACATGTGGAACGTCTCACGCGCATCCACTGCTCATCGACCCTCACTTAACCTCACTGCCTTCACATCTCTGTCCTATCTCCCCAAGTGCCGCCTACACTGCTTCCTCTTTCTCCTCTCTCAAACAACGACTCGAGTACTCGAAGCACAGCAGAACTTTGCGCCACATGCGGAATGCCAACGCTCGCTTCCAGCCTCCGCTGCCGACACCTGTCACCACAACCGGCCTCCGCTGCCAACTGGCACTGCTCTGCAGACCGCAAGTCGGCCCACACCCCCCCGGGCCTCCTAGGCCCAACGCCTTCTATGGGCAATGCAGCGGCGTCTTGCCAGCTGGCAGCCCGTCGGCGTCGGCAGAGGCGCACATGTAAGCACGAGCAACGTGCACTTGTGAGCAGCAGTGAGCACGCCCGCAAGCCCGCTAGCATGAGAGCTCAGCTGGGAGGCTCACACAAGTGCCCAGCCCCCTCCCCCCCCCCCCNCAGCTAGACGGGCTCCGGACTGCCTTATTGTTGACAACAAAATGCCAGAACCTAAGGTTCTTTGACCTGTTTCGGTGCGGACGAAGTACACTTCAGTATGGCTCTTTCGACACCTGCCTCAAGTGAGCCTGTGGGTCAGACAAATGCCGCCCGAAGTCCGGCGTCGGCGTCTGAGCTAGACGTCGAATCTGGGACAAGCTCTTCGAATGGTCCACCTACACTCGTGCTTCCCTTCCACAGCAGTCCAAAATACACCTCTGCCCCGTCCAGCTCATCAGTTCCTCAGGGCAAAGCGCATGACCACGGCTACCACCCACCCACCCGCCCGCCCGCCCGCCTGCACGGATGCAAGCAGGGCAACAGCTGGTGCCGTTCCAAACCCCCAACAGACACGCACACGCACGCACCCCGCCTACCCACAAACACACACACACCCGCATATGCATGCACGCACGCGCGCGCGCACACACACACACACACACACACACACACACACGCGCGCGCGCGCGAACAATCATACACACCCACACTGATGCAATCCACACTCCTGTAACAGAATGAGGAGGCCGCTGCCGCCGCCCCCCGCACACCTAGATCTCAAGTTGGAAGAAAGGCAGCCATGGCTGTAAGCCCCCCTCTGGAAACAGTCCAGAAGGCCCTCGCAGTCTCTCTGCCCAAGCCCCCCTGTTGGCGCAAACCCGCCGCGCCACCTGGCAAACTGACGGCACGCGCATGTGTAGGCAACACACGCGCAATCACCTGCAAGAGAACATGCGTGCCTGCCGCTCCCCTCGTGTGTCCCCCTGCCCAGCCCCTGCTGGCAGCCCAAGCGGGACCGCATTCTGCCACCTGGCGACCCGTCAGCAGGCCACATATGCAAGCACACAAGAGCACGCTATCGACGCAGAGCATGTTGCGTGCGTTCCCCACCATTCCCCACCACCAGATGTGCCCCACCGTCTCTCACGCGCCTCCCTGCTCCCAAGCAGGCTCCCCTGCCATGGCGCCACGGTGTGCCTCGCCGCCAAGCAGGCAGTACTTCTGTCAGGCACACGCGCGGGCGGAAGACGGACATGCAAACCTGCCCCGCCTGCCCGCCCGCTAGCACACCGCACATACCTCCATGCTTAATTACACGTGCTAGCTGTGCTAGCGGAAAACACACATGCACACATGCACACACGCACACACGAGCGCGCGCACACACACAACACACATGCACACACACGCACGCTCGCATACGCGCAATGTGTTGTTGCAACAGCCGCAGGTGTTGCCCCCCCCCGGCGCCAGCCCAGAAGGAGACTGCCGCTGCCGCTGCCCCCCCCACCTTTCCTCCCCCCACGACAGACCCTCATAACTGCCTCCTCTTTTTTTTGTTTTTTATATGAAAACATTTAGCTCCTTGCAATTTAAAAAAAACATTTACCTTGTTGGTCTTCTGGCACACATCAAGCGGCTGCGGCTGCGGGGTGGGTGCTGCTGTCATCCCGTCTTCTTAATTTCTTTGTTTTCTTCGGTTATTATTTATATTTGGTTTCTTCAAGAGAAATTTACAGCGAGCCCAATCAAGGAAGAGCAGCCGCCGCCGTCGTCCCACGCGCACAAACCCCAGCTCGGGCCACCAAAGCAGAAGGAGGGAGCCGCTGTCATTGCCCCCTATAAGTGGGCCCCACCGCACACACAGCCCCAGCTTTAGCCCCGGCTTGGGGCGTCCTGAAGTGTCTTGGAAAGATTTGGCGTCAAGACGTAGGGATGGCGGAACGAGAGGAATCGGGACTCTGAACTGCGGGGCTGGAGCAAGCGGGTGCACCTAGACGACCCCAGACTCCGGATTCCAGATGTAAGTGCAAGGATGCTGGGAACCGGAGTTGACGGGCGAGCATATGAAGCAGACCTGGGGAGAGCTGAGGATACGTAGACGGGAGCAGGAGGGGAGTTGAGAGGGGACGGATTCACGTATAGCGGAAATTATTCAGTTGGAAGAACCAGAGTGGAGGAGACCAGAGGGGACAGGTTGCAAATGGGTGCTATCGATTGCCATATTAACCGTCACTGGCTTGCACGTTTTCTTAAGAACATAATTGTTGAGAAAGACTAAGGTGTGTTAAGACATGTTTGTGATGGATGGTTATCATGACAGAGAACGACCAACAAATGCCAGCGAAGACCATCGAAGCGGATATAAAACTTTGTGTAACACACGATAAGTTACAACATTGCGCAATGATGTAGTAGTATCGACATCGTCTACATAGTTTTATCCGTTCATCACATGCATTATGATACAGTTACCATGTGCAGCCATGTGCCTCTTTGATTGTCGACGCCTTGCAGTGCCTTCAGCTTAGCAACTCCTATCAAGTTATCAACCACAAATAACGCATGTGGTAAAATTACTTCCAACTTGAATCATAAGCACGACCACTTCTGACCACTACGACTGGGCTTTGACTCATTTCTGTTCCGTAGGCCTGCCGTAGGCCTGTGCACTGTGCAGCACTGTGCAGTCTTCTGCAGTCTTGTGTCGTCTTGAACAGTCCTCAGTAGTCTTCAGTTGAGCTGCCTACAAAAAGGTGTGGGTGTGAGAGTGAGTGCGCGTGGGTGCGCGTGGGTGCGCGTGGGTGCGTGCAGATTCGTGTGAATACGTGTAGAACTGCTCCGTCATACTTCCCCAACTCAGGCTCCTGGTGACGATCGCATATCGCCAACCCAAGCATACTGCCTTGAGAACTCAGATCTAACGAAAAGTAGATACTAGAAGTGTCGTTGATGCTAATTGTACATAATGCTCCACAAAGCATTAACAAGTCGACTCTTAATCTTGTTGCGCCGTGGGCCAAGTGACGTCGACGTGCCTGGCTGTGCCTGGGCCTTCTTTTTGAAAGCAAAGTGGGTCGGTTCTCGGAAGTGGACACAGAGATATTTGACAGCTCTTGACTTATCAGAACTAGACACCTGAGTGTGGCACGCCTGTCTTACATCGTCGTGTACGTTATGAGATCTCTGCGGAAGCAGAAGAACGTCCAAACGTTGTGCGGTCCTGGGCTGTCCTGGTTTGTCGCGATTTGTCTGAACTGGTCGGAACCATTTTGTGTGTTCTGTTTACTCCCGATTGAGTTCCGTTGGGTACGGCTTGATGCAACCTGAATAGATAACAACCGGAAAATGAATTTGGACCCTTCCGACTATTTAACTGGGGTGGACCATGGAAGGTACATAGTAAATCACCAGTACTAATCAGTACATGTGCTTGTCTGCTTTGAATAGGATGGCCGCCGAGGACAACCAAGGGCCACCCAGGACAACCCATCAGCTCGAACACCGACTAAGCTGATAACGAAGAAGTTGTGGCTGGAGGAGATGGGCCGGGGCCCGGGAGTCGGGCCAGGATGGGCCAGGAGCATCCAGACAAGGTAATCATCACGCCCATTCATGCCAGTTCAACGAGATGGACATCATAACTCGCGCTTGCTCTCGCTGGCTGCTTCAGCGCATTGCAGGGCACTAGCAACAGTGTCGCTTAAAACTCTCGCCTCCGGCTGCCTCCTGCCCCCCTGGACTGCGGGTGGTCGACGTCATTCATCGATGAAACTGTGCTCCGTTCCTTTCATGATGAGAACACGACAAATTAATTAGTGCGAAGCAGGACGGAGGAAAACGAATTTGAAAGCAGCAGCGCAATTTAGGAGCCCGCAGGTGCTGTCCGGTTCGGGTAGCTATCAGTTCATGTTCCTCTTGGGGCCTTTCTGCTTTTCAGCGCGCTATATAACGCTCTGTCAACCACCGGCCTGCGGTCAAACGACACCTGGTTGGTTTCCACACACACCCAGCCCAAACATAGCTCTAAGCTCGACGAAGAGAACGTTGCTTGTTATAACCTCTGATAACCTCGTACATCGCAAGAGAGGCTGTTACGACTACAGTCACTCCTAGTCACTCCCAGTTACTGCAGTCCGCAGTTACACTGCTTAGGTATTTCAGCGTAGGAGAGAGTCTTGCTTGCTCCTCGATCGACTGCCGAATTGCAGGTCGATCAGGCGCTATGGTGATTACCAGACGCTAAAGCAGATCAGAGCGATGGAGCCAAGAATGATGAAAGGGGTAAGCTTTCAGTCCGGATTCTTCGTCGTGCCTTTGCATGTGCAGAGTCCGCACGCTAGCTGATCGAATTCGTCCGCGATTCTTACACCCCCAAATGCAGCATCACGATTTGCTAGACTGTGGGGTGTCGAACCTGACGTAGCCACGAAAATCGGATGTAAGTAGGCTAGAGTGTCACTTGTGAGTCTCATTTGCTGCACGAAGTATGCCTGTGCGCTTCGTCGACGGGCGTCAACAGGCGATAACGGTCGTCAACGGAGACCAACGGTGTCAACTGCATCGCCACTGACGAGTCAGACACGGTGTGCAGGTCCTCCTGCTCCTTCTGGGGCTCCTCTGCGTGGCGCAGCCAGAGGCCAGGCCCTGGTTCACATTCTCACAAGACGTATCTGCAGACCTCAAGGAGGAAGTGACGTCCATGCGCCGACAGCTGGCAGACGGCGCGACGCCAACCGAGCCATTTCCTCCGACAGACACTTCGACCTCGCCGGCGCAGCCTAGCGCCCCTGGCTCGCCTGCACCTCCACCTGGACCAGATGCGCCGCCTAGTCAGCCCCCTCCAGTGGGACCGCCTGGCCCGCCGCCCCCCCCGCTCCCGGCTGGCCCTCCATCCCCGCCGGCGGGGACTGACGACGGTGTACCAACTGTCGTCTTAACGCAGGCCCCTCCCAGTGAGCCTGTGGCACCAGTGCCTCCCCCTCCTGGCTGGAAGGCTCCCCCGCCCCTCAAATCTCCCCCACCCCTGAAGATGCCCCCCCCCCCAAGGCC
>WELA01007202.1:215815-242619 GCA_009602735.1 Mesotaenium endlicherianum
CCCCCCCCCGGATGGCTGTCGCCTGTCCCAGCGAGTAAGTACCTCCTTCCTCCACTCTTCGGTCGCTCGCTTGCTGCTGCCTCTCTGCTCCGTGCACGTGCTTTTTGGTATCTCAATTCTCGGATGTAGTCTTTCTTTAATTGTATGGCACCCTTCTCGCAAACAAACTGCCGACCGTGCACACACACCTCTCCGCCTCAACACCATTTTGTGCATCTTCTGACTGGCTTGCCGTCGCTCCTCCCATGACTGCGGCAGGCAGAACGTCTGCACTCATCTGCTCCCTTCTGATACCAAGTTATGCCGCTGTGAACTGACTTGCTGTCACTGTTGTCATTGGCGCCGGTGCCTGTGCCCGTACCTGTGCCTGTGCCTGCTGCAGCCGGGCCGTGCTCGACGGGCCCCGTCGTGATCGAGGTCAACAGCGTGGACGACATCATGTCGCGCACACGCTACAGCCCCACCACCACGGTGCTGCTCTATTTCCGGAAGGACATCCAGCTCGCCACGGGCCTCGTGTTCGACGGCAACTTCTCCTGCACCATCCTCATGTCGCCCGACGCTGTACGTGTACATCCCCCCCTTCACTCTCTCTCTCTCCCACTCTCTCTCTCTCTCTACCAAGTCGTCCCACTGCCTGGCTCTGACTTTCAATCTCTACGAACACCTGTCTCCCTCTAACCCTCTGTATGCGTGTGTGCATGCGTGCGCTTTTCTTCCTTGCAGGTGGGCAACACGGTGTGGCTGCCGCTGGACACGATGCCGGTGCTGACCATCAAGGGTGCCAACAACATCCTCATCAACAACGTCGACTTCAACCTCGGCCTCACCAGTGAGTTTCCACTCCTGCTGCTGCTGCTGTTCCTGCTGCTGCTGCTCCCTCCCTCTCGCTTCTGTGGCGCGCACTGTGTAAGTAACGACGTGCACTTCAGCCTCGGCCTCACAAGAGTGACTGCCTGCGCTCCGTCATCAGTCCTATGAGCAATCCTTGCGTGCCCTCTTCATGTGCCCTCTCGTGCACTTCGTGTGCCCCCTTGCTCCCGCCCGTCGCAGGTCCACCTGTTGCCACTTCTGACCAATCAATCTGCACCCCCTGATGTGTTGCGTTCCTGCAGGCTCCTCGGGCGCGTGCGCGACGGCGTCGAATCTGCCCCTCCTGGCGTTTGGGGGGTTCGCCCCGCCCGTGTGCCCGGCCATCTACGTCGGCAACTCCTGGGGCATCCAGCTCACTCAGGTGCGCACCCACTCATTGCCTTGCTTTATGTGGTCTGTCGCTTATATACAGTTCTCAATGTCTCAATGCCATGTCTCCCATGTGTCTGCTCGCGCATGTGCACGTGCGTGTGCTTGTACATGTCAAGAATATTCATAAAACCTCTGTTCTTGATGGCTCTCGATAGCTCTTGATGCTGATTTTTGTGCTGTCTTGTGAACTGCAGGCCTCTTTCTTCGGGCGCATCGACTTTGTGGCCAGCAACAACTCGCTCATCGACCAAGTCAACGCCACCACCGCACCGGTGCGTCCCGCCTCCCCTACCTCTCCTCCCCTCTCCTCCCTTCCTCCCTACTCCCCAGGGGTAGCTCCTTTCCCGTTGTCCTTCCATGGCTCTCTCTTGCTGTGTATCGGGAACTTGAAGAGCAACGGGTTCGACAGGGAGCTTACCCCCCTCTCCCCCTCCCAGCTGCTGGCTAACGTGCCCTTCCCTTCTTCCTTGGTCGCCTGCCTCTCTCTCTCTCTCTCTCTCTCTCTCTCTCTCTCTCTCTCTCTCNTCTCTCTCTCTCTCTCTCTCTCTCTCTCTCTCTCTCTCTCTCTCTCTCTCTCTCTCTCTCTCTCTCTCTCTGTGTGCGCGTCTTTTCTCGATTCTCTTGTGCAGCAAGACATCTCCTGCATCAGGATTCAGGGGGCGGGCGACGGGCCCAACATGGTGGATGGCAACTTCAAGGTGTCCAACTCCAACATTTGGGGTGAGCCCTCTCTCTCCCGCCCCCATGCCACCTCGCCGTCCTCCCCGGCATCTCCTCGGCTTCTGTGTGATGGGCAGCTCCAAGTTACTTTTACTTTCTGTATTGACTCTTGTCGACAAATGCATTGACGTCTCTTGACATTTTGCAGGGCCCAGCGTCGGCATCTACGTGATGGGCAGCGCCAAGTCGCTCTGGCTTCTGTTCTGACTTTTCTGTTGACGTCCTGACGTTCTGCAGGACCCAGCATCGGCATCTACGTGATGGGCGGCTCCGTGGGAACGGAGGTCGTCAACAACTACTTTACGCAGACGGCCCTCTTTGCCGTCCAAATCGGGCAGGGTGTGCACAACGCCGGCGACGCCATGATGACCAAGGTGGCGAGGTGCGTGCGCGTGACTTCCTCGTTGTGCGTGTGCGTGTGCGTGTGCGCATGTGTGTGTTCTTGTGCGAGCACGCGTGTCTGTGTGTGTGCGCGCGCATGCGCGTGTGCGATTGTCATTGTCATTGTGTATGTGTATGTGCGTGTCTGTCTACAAGCGTGCTCACATACTATTCTCCACGTTGCTCAGTTTTTTCGGCAAGCTTGAGGCAGAGCCTAGCACTCCAGCTCATTTTATGTTTGATTTGCAAATTAGAAACTATTTTTTTTTAAGTTTTTTTCTTTGTTTGATGCCGCAGGAACTACATATACTCCGCACCCTCGGACAAGAAGACATTCGACAACGCAGGCATCTACTACGGCACGCACTGGGTGAACCCCGGCAACGTCGCCACCTGTAACTACGTCATTGGAGGAGAGCACTGCTTCTATCTTGACTATGCCAGCTCAGGCATCACCGTCGACGGCGGCGTCTGCATCAACGTGAGTGCCTCTCTCCCTTTGTCTATGTCTCTCTCGTGCAATTTTTGCCCTCCTTTGTCTCTCTCCTAACACCCCCTATGATGCTCCCCCGCTGCACGTGCGCGTGTGCACGCGCATGCACGCGCGAGCAGGATATTGGACGCGATCAAAATCTAACGTTAATTGATGCACCCCCCGCTTGCGTCTCCGCATGCGTGCAGAACAACGACGGGGTCAAGATCAACGCGGGGCACGACAACAAGGTCAGCGTGGTGTCGGTCAATCCCTACACCAAGGCCGGCTGGGTCAGCGCGCAGAACTGGGACGTCAACAACTGCCAGATGCGCCCGGGCTGCTGGTGGGAGAAGATCCGCGCCAAGTACTACGCCTCCCCTGCCATCCAATCGGTGAGCTGCCCACCGACCAGCAGCGTCGTGCGCCTCGTGCTATGCCCTGTGTGCTGGCAAGCGACTGTCCTCTTGCCCCTTCTCCTTCTGCTGTACGTACACGTGCGCGTGTACGTGTGCCGTGTGCGTGTTTTTGTGCTTGCGTGCAAGCGACTGCAGCGCTCGTGCAAGCTGGTGCACTACTGCTGCCGCCCACAGCTGTTCCTCCCATGCTGACAAGCAACTCTTCCTCCTTGTGTGCGCGCGTGCACTTGTGTGCCGGGGGTGCTTGCTTCCGCCTGCAGCGTTTTCCCCGAGCTGGTGAACTACTGCTGCCCACTGCTGGCCACTGCTGCTCCACCTGGGTGCTGACAGACAAGCAACTCTCTCTGTCCTCGTGTGCGTGCTTCCTTTGCAGCGCTTCCCGGAGCTGGTGAACTACTGCGCCATGACGTCGTACAACGGCAACTCGTGCAACGCGCTGCCGGGCCTGCCCAGCGCCACCCTCTCGGGCAACTGCAGCGGCGTGCCCACTGGCAACGTGCTGCGCACCGCCATCGTCGACAACGCGCGCAAGAACCTCAACTGGTGAGCACGCGCATCACGCAAGGCCCCTCGCCCCGCCGCCCTCCAGTGAGAAATGACAGAAAAGAAGAGCACCCTCCTCTGCACGCTCTCGTCTGGTTAGCACAGCAGTGGAGCCACGTCCTATTCTGTGAACGATACGAAAGTCGTTTTCCCATGCCATTCCCGTCCCCCTTTTCTATTCTAATCCTCTTTTTTCTCTTTCCTTTGCTTTTGCTGTGCTGCAGGCCGGCCTATCTGAGCCCTGGGCCGTTCGACCTCTCGCTCTACAACAGCATACTGTATGCCACTTACAACACATCATGTACGTCCCGCGTCTGCTCCCCACCCCTCCATCCCCCACTCCGGCCCTCCCTTTCTGCTACGCCTTGCTCCCCTCGCCACCCGCGTGCCAGTTCCTCTATGCGCGGTGTTGCTGTATCGTGGCTGTTGCTCTGCATATGCAAGTATATATTTGTCTTTGTACTATATATATATATATATATATATGTAGACATATATACATATGGATATATGTAATAAATCTATGTGTATGTTACTACATTGGCAGCACCAGTCGGCACGTGAAACTCGACATGATTCGCTGACGAGCCCTGCTCTCTCCTCCCTCCGCCTCCCCCTCCCCTCCTCCCTCCTTGCAGCCAATGCGACGACGGACTTCACCAACGCCGCGGCGGGCGACTACAGCCTGACTCCTGGCTCGCGCGTCGCCATCGATTTCCCGGGCATGGCGTCGTGCCCCTTCAGCGAAGTGGGCCCCAAGCCCACGGCCACCATGGCGGACTACTGGGGCAGATTTAACGTCCCGCGGCCCGTCCTGGCGATGGTCTTGCCCAGCTTCACCAACTTCACATGCGAGCCGTTCCCCGCGGACATGGGCGCCGCCAAGCCCAAGCTCGTGTAGGCTTCGAACGCGGGATCAGAGTTTTACGGTTAGATTTAGGGTCAGGTTTTGGTGAAGTTTAGGAATATTCACCGAGGACATTCTTTTTCTTTTTTGTGGTTCACTTTGATTGTTTTCATTCATCGATTCGACGGACGTAGCGCACTGGAGGCGCATGGAGCCGGATCCATGGACTGATCCATGGGGGATACCTGGTTTATTCATTTGTTGACGACGAACGTGTAGTCGGCGACAGACGGTGGAGATTATGGCCAGAGTGTAGATGACGGAGTGGGCCAGAACCTCAATTAACTTGAATCCCGTAGAAACGATAGAGTCGCGTATAGTCTTTGATCGAGTGGACATGCAGAGATGCACCAGCAACGCGTGGGGACCGCACCAAGCTGAGCTGTTGCTGTGTCGCGCTGCCACCTGGCCTGCGCCCTTGCGTGCGGAGCGCGACACACGCACAGCTCCCTTAGTGCAGTTCCTCACTTGCTTCCCGCAGCTGGTGCTTGCTTGCCTGCCACATACCTCTAGTGGACTGAAGCAAAGGGCTGCCTGAGCGCTGACTGACGAGTCACTTATGTGACCCCGGCAGTTGCTCCAGTAACATGTTGCAGCTGTTAGTCTGTATGTGTACAGTAGTTGAAAGCTTGTAAGAGTAGAGCTCAATTTGGGGCTGTGATGGCTGATTTGGAGCTAATTTTAAGCTGATTCAGGGCCGATTTAGGGCAAATTAGGGCTCATTGGCATGTAATATACTCGCTGCGTCTTCCTGCACAGGAGCAGCAGAAGTGTTTTAAAAGGTAGTGGCGCATCTACCTAAAATTCATTTCCCTTTATGTTAAACATTGGAGAAGCCTTCGCCCGCAATGGTGGCAACATCAAGGACATGGCATTTGTCCTTTCTTTTAACCATTATATTGACATAATGGACAGTTATTGCACCCCAAATCTCAGTTCATAGCATGGATACAACTTGCAACTATGATGCTTCGGGACACTCCATTGTTCTACTCAGCACATCTAGAGACTTTCTTGTGTACTCAATGTCATTGGGGCGTAAACGTGCCTCATTTTTGGCGTGTCATGCAATAAGAGCTTGGGCGTGCATCAGCGGCATAGGCAATAGAAGTCAGGTCACCAGGCTTTGATGCAATGAAGTCTAAGGATGTATATGGATTTATAACCAAAAGAGAAGCAAATGTCGAATATTCTTGTTAAGCAATTTGTACTCATCAAAGCGAGCACCTCAAGACCGAAAAGAGAACAACTATGAGGTAAAGCCCGGTATTGATTTGTGTCCTTTGGGTCCGCTTAGTAGCGAATTGGCTCTTGGGGCCTTTCCACTAGGCCGCGCTAGGAGTTCGTGAATCGTAGGTGACGTCCACTAAATTATGCGAACATTGACTTTGATATCTATCCAAATGGTGCAAAACCGGTGATGTTCGGACGGTGACTTAATGCACTACACTTCGATGACTTGGAATCTAAAGATCAGCGTATGTTTGATCCATACAAGATGAGCTAAGACGGCCAGCATGGAGAAAATTTGACCCCCTGTGGAGTTTCTTCATGGTTCGTTATTTATTTATTGCTTGTCACGGTCCATTTTGAGGATTATATTGAATGGCGTGTCGTAAAAATGCATCTGTCAAAGGAGGTATTTGAGAAACTACCAGCCACTACCGACATTAAAGAGCATATTCCTCAAGTGCATTGCCACGTGACAATTGACAAAACTGTGCCACCGCCACCTGTGTGTTTGACCTTGTTCGACCCAAGACTAGAGCTTCGTCTGCAGCTACAGAACATGACGCAGACCGACATCACATTGACGTTGTCTGCCACTATGTGAAGAGGCAACTTAGACGTATATTAATGTTTGAATGTGTATGCATTGAATGAGCTTACTCCGTACGTACTCACGAATATGAGGGTCCAGCCTTTGAGTACGTACAAAGTGCATCACTTACTATGCAAGCCTTCACTCGAGGAGCAAGATGAACACCAATGCCAATCACTAAAGAGAACACTAGACGTTCCTCTTGAAGAGTCAAACAGAGTTGGGCCTCCTCGATCCAACACTCTACTGGATTTTCCCTAATTAAATGCTTTCGTCACATCAAGTGGCCGCATACAACGCCAGCAATCATATTGCTTTTGTTTGTATGCATGGTCTCATTGCTTTTATTTAGTCGTTCATTACGTATAGTCTGATGAAGTTCAATCCTACAAATACTGTTGATAAGTTCCCCGGTTCCATGCTTTTGTACTCAATTGGTAACAACTACAATGCCAAGAAGACAACTAAGAAGCACATTTGAGCCTACGTAAGCGACTCTAAGCTACTCAGAGCTGCCGTAGAGGAACATAGAGAGTAATATGGTGCAGAGCATGGAGTGAATTTTTTTTCCTAAAACTTGGACGCCAATTGCGACGCTTTTTTGGTTGCGTCAAAGAATCATTATTTCTAATTTTTGTAGCTCATTCAAACCCTAGGTTAAAACTTCGTGCACGACTGGCAACTTTGGCAAAAAAATTAAAGATGTTGATGAGTCACAGTTGGGAAGCACGCCATAAATTGAGAGAGAGTAGTAGAGAGCCATATTTTTAGTGGCCCAAGCCGACCTGTATGCCCAAGTATGCCCAAGCAAGCCCAAGTCAACCCAAGTGGCTATAATTGTGATTGAGGGGTAATTGTTGGTATTCATAGTCGTGTCTTGAGTCATGGGGTACAATTGCCTTCAGGATTCCGATTGAAATAGCGCCCAAAATTCTATAATTTCAAGTAACGACCTGAATTTGAAATATGATTTTTCACAATAAATCGGCGACTCGAAATCAAACAATTTCACAACAATGGTGACCTGAAACCAAAGATTGGAAATTTAGTGAAACAATTTAGAACAATAGCAATCAGAATTCAAAAATTGAGAAAGTTAGCGCCAATCCCCCCCCCATGTGTTGTTCACTTTAGGATGAATGTTGACTTTAGTCTTCCTTGAGCAATTGTGACTGGTAATTGACTGTTATGAGTGAAGCGTAGGAGAATGTCACCCTTAAATGTTTAGTCAAAGAATGTCTAGCGGTGTCACGTTGTGATAGCTACCAATACAAGCACACAGCAAACCTAGCCCCTCAATTCAATCAAAATTATGGAGTGGAAACTTCCTCTGGCCCCTGGATTTAATCAAAAAATCGTGGATTGGAAACCTCCTCTGGCTGACGGTCAGGTTTTGAAGAACGTCTGACAAAATTTTAGAGATCTCTTGAAGCATTTTAGTTTTATGTAATAGTATTCCATGACATTTTTCAAAGAGAAATTGTACAAATAATGGGACTTATGCGAAATCCACTCACAATTTCTGAAGACATCTTTTCATTTTGGGTCGGGCTATATGACAATTAAAATAGCAAATAACGTCAAGATTATCAAGTCGAGGGGTTTGTTGCAAACCCAAGGAGGATACCCCAACGTGCTCCAGGACCCGCCCGATCTCACATTCCATTCGTTCTAGTCGGTGCGACATGTGTTATGGACGCATATATAGAGTATATGTTACACGTATGTAGGATCTTACACGTTCTTGGATAGTAGTTCAAATTATAATAAAATATAAGATAATTAGTCAACAACTTCATAGAATAATCTTTTGACGACTACTAGAGGCAATCCTGCCAAAGACATCTAGAGAATACTCCGCCACCATCTATTAGGCATAGAGTGACTTATTTATGACCGTTCAGTGTTTGACCTTTCTGACAATGACTATAAAGTCATCCCAAAAGCATTGTACATTCATTCAATATTCTACAAAAAAACATATTCATTCCATTTTCAATTTTTATCGAGTCAATCTCTTTTCTTGTCGTTTCCCCCATCCATCCGCATCCTTAACACAGGTGGAGACGCTAGTCTCAATCCCGTCCTCTTGAGCGAGTTAAGCTCATCTTCATTTCTGATTCCGCCCTCTAAGCTCGTCGTCCTTTTTCTTGCACTTTGGCGTTGATCGCTCCATTGGCAATTGTGCTCCTACATTTCGTAGTTTTTGTTCTCGATCTCGGACTTAAGTTTACTTTTCTCATTATGCGCTGTGGAGCAAACACGCTCTTTTGGCTTTTAAGGTCATCTTCTCGCTCTCATTGGCTGTTATAAGTCACGCTTGTCAGCTGATGCCATTTGAGGGTTCCCTGGGCTTTTACGCTTACACCTGAAAGGGGCAGAGTGCCCTTTGTGGAAGCGTACTGACTCATGAGGAACCAAACTGGTTGCAATCATGCTCTAGAGTGCAGCGACATATCATTAAGAAAGCTTTGGAGAATTACTGAACATTTCAAGTAACAAGAAATTGCTCACAAATGAAATGGAATGAAAAGCTTGTAATTACAAACACGTAGAAATTAATAGAAGTGAAAACTAATGCAAATGAAGAATTTATGCCTATTCATAGGTGTTCTGACCAAACTCCTCACCTTTAGGAGGGAGGGCCAAAACAAAATTTCTAAGTGTTCGTCAAATTGTCCCTTCCAAAATATTTGCGAGTATGCCAGTTTAGCCTCATCTGACTTGTCGGGTCAATTTGACGTCCACATACATTGCACAGATATATCTAGAAATTAGAATACACTAAATTAGGCGCGCTAGGCTAATCTGACACTTTTACTTAACTCAACCTGGTCAGTTGAAATTACGTGAAGGTTCGAATTCACTCCAACGTCCAGATCGTCCGACACTGTCGGTCAATCTGACGGTTGCGCTCATCGCGAATCAAGGACAGTTGTCAACCGACTTTAAAACCAATTAAACTCAGAAATTCTTAACTTTCTCAAAACTTGGCCAATTTTGACGAATATTATATCAAAATGACCACAAAAATGCACTCTATTACTCTATGACCTTACAGCTTCCTTACCCTTCTCTCATAGGGCTTATTTAATGCTGCTTTCACGCTTTTGAGCTGGTTGGACGCATTGTTTTTGCTCTCGCTCACGGGCTTCATTAGACAGCTGCTCTGCTTGCATTCGGCCTGATTTCGCTCACTTTCAATTTTCAGCTCTCCGGCTGATTAAGAGCTTGATGGATTTGGCTCAAGCTTGTGAGATGTTTGCTTGGGCCACTTGCGCTCACTCTTTCATTGTACGATGTCGGGTTGGTTAAGCTCGGTTGCATTTGTTCAGCTCCTGCATGGGCTTGCTTGAAGTGTTTCGCTTCCTTTCATCTAGTAATCGAGATGACAATTTCAAAAATCTTCATGAGTTAAGGGAATCTTCCCTCTGCGTCTTACTGTAGCGCAAGATCAGACGCTTCATCCGCGCCTCTTGCTTCTACTCACTGGATCGTCATCATGCGCCTGCTAGGGTGGACCCTTTCCATACGCCCCACCTTTTGCTCTCCCTTCGCTGTTGTCTTTGTCTTCTACTTGTTCTTTCTAGGTTGCTTGCATGCTTTCATGTTGATTTCACGCTTTTATCTTTGTTAGATTTTTTACTCTCGCACATTGGATTGCTTGCACGGCTTTGCAGTTACAATTGTAATATTTTGCTTTCATGTCGCGAGCTATATATTCTTGCCTGATGTCAAAATCTAATGACTTCTAATATAAATTTGTTTGCTTTCATAGCTTGGTCTGCGTGTACCATAGTGTGGCCTTTTCTAGACCTCGTTTCAACACCATTATAGACATCGAATTTCTCAAGCTTCTCTTGTGTTTCACATGCATGTGCCTTTGTCTTCCTATATCCCTGCAATAAGTAAAATAGTGCTTCATTCACTTACTTCAGTTTAGTTCACTGTGTTATATGCCTTCTGTATTGGGTTCCACATGACTCGTTCTGTTGTCGTTTTCGCTCCCCTTGCTTCTCTTTATTTGGTCCACTCGAGTCCTTGCTGTTCACTTGTTCTCCACAGCATTCTAACCTAGAGCTTAGTGGACCAGTAGGGAAAACCGGCGCTAACTTTTGCTCATTGCTGACAGGGAAACGATCTGGCCATTTTTTCTTTTCTAATGGGCATTTTCTAGTGGTTATCTTCCACATTTTCTCAGGCCGCACTTCTCATAATTCTTACAGGATCTCAACCTTTGTGCTCCTTTTAAAGCATGTGGGCAAAGGCCCAAGTAGCCATTCAGCCTTATCTCACTTTGTTAATTGCCAGAATTGGAAATCCAAAACTACATCAGTCCACACCCATCTTCTCCATTTGAATTGCTAATGCACGCACCAAGGTACCACCACACTTCCACATAGTAAACTGCCCTTCGACAACCTGTAGCACAACGTCGCCTTCTTCAACGCCAGCTCCCGGTCCGACCCACGACACGGTGCTTCAATGACATCCCACCCTTCAAAATATGCCCAGACTCCAACTTTTTGAGGCATTTTAAGGTGCCGTCTGGTCTCGCCAGATGTTGAGCAATAGACGTTCACGTATTACTCGAACTTTCAACATACGTGACAAGCAGGCCCCCGAACCACCCTGAATGGCACATGCCGACCACACATCCGCGCCTCCTCGCGCCGCTCTGCTGGGAAACCGAAAAGTTTCTCGTATTTATGTCAAATTTCAACTGGTCTCTATCCAACCATGTGGTCGTGCGGCTAACACCGGCTTCAGGAATTTGGGAGGCTAGACTCTAGAGCCCACTGAGCCTCTCAGCTAAACGCCTCTCTCCCGGTTGAAAAATTGTCGTTCGCCGCAAGTCGCATACTAGGAATTGTCTTCAGAACCAATCGTCACCGATCGCCACACAAAAGTTTGTCCGTACGTCTAGTCAGCAGATAGTCGGTCATGCTCGAGCTGCTGCTAATATTTATCTGACATTCCCAATTTCCCCAGGTTCCCAGGAGCCCAGCCAAGCCAAGCCAAGCCAGCCCGAGCCAAGCCAAGTCAAGCCAAGCCGAGCCAAGCCAAGCCAAGCCAAGCCAAGCCAAGCCAAGCCAAGCCGAGCCAAGCCCCTGCAAGCCCCTGCAAGCTCCAGTGAAGCTCAGGGCCCAGTCAGGCCCCAACCTACCCCAACCGGCACCCGACCAATGAAAATTGGTGAAATCAGTGAAAATGCAAGAAGCTGTTTGAAGCACGTTGAGGCAGGTCCATGAGCGGAGGTGAACGGAGGTAAAACGTGCGGCATTGTGAGGTGACGGGAGGGAGCCTGAAGGCCGACGGACCGCAACGAGTTGACCGCAGGTTGAAGTAACGACACGTCTGCGTGATGCCGCAAGAGTCAATGTCTGGCTGCAATTAGGGTCTGTCGAGCGAACTCAAGCGATCCGGACCGCCACCGTTCGCTGCAGACATCGATGATACATTTGTTGACTCTAGTTCCGCCCCAGCTTCAGAATCCGACCTGGCCAAGTCTCGGATAATCCACTTTTTGATCTTAGTCCAGCTGGAGGCGCTCGTTCGAGCGTCATAATTCTGCGCAGCTCTGTGTCAAGATTCGTCTCTTGCTGCCCTTTTCTGTCAGCAGTAGGTTATCCCTCTCGCTGCGATCTCTCGACGTTCTTGGCTTGGATTAGAAAGCTATGGCCTAGTAAGCAATGACTTCTCCGTGGAGGAATGCGAGGGGCTGTCAGAATGCGTACTATGTACCCTTCAGACGACTCTGGCTCCCCTCGTATATATTGCACGGGTCTCCATCGGTGAGTTAACAAGCGTCGTTTGCATCAGCAGGGTCCTTTTAATATTGATACATATCTGTCACAGAAAGCCAGTGAAGGAAGAGTGGCACACTTTGATACTTAGAGCTTACCCTTCATTGGCATTCATTCTCTTGTCGAGTCATATAGCTCGTACTGTATACGTCCTTCCATCATACTCAACAAAATGGTGATGGAGTTTCTGATGTCGAGTGAAGCCCGGACTGTTCTCCTAGCAGTTGACGGTAGTTCTGGTAAGTGGTTGTAATGTCAAAGCCTGATTGCTTATAATACCTTCGAGTCCTCTCTGGGTTAAAGCAAGGGGCGCACCTAGTAGATATGCTGCTCATCAGGAGCCTTTAAGAAGCACACTTACTGAAGACTGGTTGCACCTTTTTGCACAATCTGATAAGTTACAATTGTGCTGCCATCATTCTACCACGGCGTAAAAGTGCATATTCGAATCAAGATTTGGCGTGTTGCACGTAAAGCAAGTGTGGCGCCTTCGGTACTCTTTGTGCTGCAGAGTGAAGTTGGGCGCATTTTAGACCGAAACTTTGATTCCGCACGAATGTCAGCATCCATTCAGATTACGGAGCACGACTGCTGCTTTTCATATGTGGAATGCCGGGCTGCAAAAGTGGCACAGATCAGTAGCCAATCATCTTGATCAGCAGCCCTTGTGGATATGAAGCTTCAAGAGCCTCCTGCTGAGGTCAAGCCATTATTATTCAGCCCACGTCCCACGCCAGTGCAGCAATGCTCTGCACGAAGCCTGGCTGCTGCTCTTCCTTTTTGGCAGGAGAACTTACACTGACGAAGAACCACCTATGCCTAAACAACGCACATGATCAAACGGATCTGACAGTTTTTCGAGCATGCCTGTGTCTCCTCTGTGCAGGCTCGGACCTGGCAGTGGAGTGGGCCATTAAGAATTACTGCGGGCCGTTGGATAAGGTGCATTTAATCCACATCCGGCGCAGCTTCCTAGGTCGGCGCCTCTCCGAATATGATATCATAAATTACTTTCTGGAAGGCGATTGCTGCTTCTCTGCTGATGCTGCTGCTTCGCCTTTGAGTAAGTGGCTGTGTTCTCGGCTGGCTGGCTACCTCCCTCCAGTTCCTGCAGTATTTACTCACACTCTGCATTGCCCTGCCCTGTTCGTAAATGGTAGTGAAGTACTCGTATCCACCAGTACCACTTGAGTACTTGTTGTGCGAGACAGTGCGAGACGAACAGAGATCCCATCATTGTCGGCAGCTTGTCCAGTTCGGTGATTTCTGGTGACCTGTAGGCTGTGACCATCTGAAACTGTCTAAAACTGACTAATATGTTTTATTACCAACCGCAAGAACTGGCACAAATGTATGCAGCGGTATTACTGGGGGGAAACTCCATCCAGGATGGGCAATTCATGCAGAAACTTCAAAGCGTATAATGATTTTGCGTCAGTAAGGGCTTGATTACCATGAAGCATCATCCTCCTCTTTTTTGTTCGACTTGTCCATCTTTCTTTGACTGAGTAACTCTGAATACAATAGTCTGGACTCTCAAAGATGATATGATCTGACTGATGCAAAAAGAGAAAGAATCAGAAATGTATATACTGTCTGGAGTGCATGTCTGAGTTGCTGCTCAAAATTCTGATCACATTCTTCACTCTTTTGTTGGCTCCTTGTTTGGCTCCCTCTTCTTTGGCTCCTCTCAGAAACGACGTGGAACATGGCAAAGGACGCGGCAGTGAAGATGGAGAAGCGCGCCGACTCCGACGCCCGGGCTGTCATTGATAAGTACATCCAGAAGTTTGCAGATGCCAAGGTGCAAAGCCTCATCTCTACCTTCATCAGCTGAAACCTCACCTCTATGATCACGATCCAGTAGCCACTTAGACTGCCGTCTCACCTTCTGCTCAGGTTGCTTCATACATGTGACTGTTTCTGAGATAGCTTTTTTTTTTTTTGTGTTGGGGAAGACTTGAGGGGAGGGTTGGGGGGGGAGAGAGAGGGAGAAGCGGGACTTGGAGGGAAGTAGTCCCTGACCTTGTGCTTCCTCTCTTGCCCTTTTATTTTTTTGGGGGGGGGTTCTCTTTAGCTTTATAGCTGCAGTTTCATTGATCTTTCAGTTTGCTTGGCTATTTATTATGAGCCTGCTGAGATACCTCCGCCACGCCATTGTTCTCAACCTTCATTAAACACAACAGCTAGCTGACCCTCCCTCTTGTTTACCTGGTGTGTGCTTGCTGTGGGTGTGCCTCGCTGCTGCTGCTGCTGCTGCTGCTGCTGCAGATCAAGTGTAAGTACGAGATAGCAGTGGGCAGGGAGCCCGAGCGCATCTGCAAGCAGGTCATGAAGCTGTGCTCCGACATTCTCATCCTGGGATCCCGCGGCCATGGCTGCCAGTCAAGGTACACTTGCAGTCTTGCAGCCTTGCATTCTGCAGCCTTCATCCTTTCAGCCTGCTGCATGTAGCCTCCAGCCAGACAGCCTTCAGCCTTCAACCTGCAGCCTTCAGCTCAACAGCCTAACAGCCTTGCAGCCTGCAGCCCTCAGCCTGTAGCCTTGCAGCCCTGCAGCCTGCAACTTTCAGCCTGCTGCATGCAGCCTTCATCAGCCTTGCAGCTTTGCAGCCTGCAGCCTGCATCCTGCGGCCTGCGGCCTGCGGCCTGGCAGCCTTCAGCCTGCAGCCCGCCTGAGCTTGGACATGTATAGGGGGAGCATGTAGTAGGATGAAGTACCACACCTAGGTTGTTCCTATCTGGGGTGCAGTGAAGGTAGCACTCCAGGCATGGCCAGCTGAAGCTGAGAAGCTATGAAGCTATGAAGCTATGACGAGTAGGGGCTGGGGGTGCTTGGGTGTCTTGGAAGCTTGGAGCAATCCGAGTTTTGGGCTCAGATGAGCTCAAGAGGGGTAGTAGATGTTAACATCTTTACACCTTGACACATTGCCAGTTCCACACACCTCTGCAATCCTCAACCAAGCGACGACCATGGCGCCGAGTCGACCGAGCAGCCTGCACTTGATCTGCTGTAGACAGCCTAGATAGCTAGGCATTGTAATGCGGAGCAAAGAATGTCTTCAGCCAGTCATTTGCAGCAGAAGCAACAGATGCCTCCGGTATTGGATATCATCAGATATTGGATACCATCAGCCCCTGACCTGCTGTTTGTATGTGATTTCTTTCTTGTTCGACCTCCTCCTCTTGCAGCAAGTCGTTGGGCTCCGTCAGCGACTACTGCGCCCGCCACTGGTCAGTCATCTTCCGAGTGACTCCTAGCAGCGACCCTATTTGTTGAAGTTGATGAGATGCACTCCCGGCCCAAATGCTTCGCAGTCGCTTTGTGCACATAGCCCACGAAGCATATTGCTCGAAGCTGAACATGCACTGGAGATATGAGTATGTAGGTCTTATTCTTTATTTGGCCCTCATTCTTTTTCTTGTCCTTCTTCTAATACTCCTTGATAGATTCTTGATTGGCTTATTCTCCTTGTTCTCATCCTCTTATCCCTTACCCTTACTCTATTTTTCCTCCTGTTGGTCTCCACAGCATCTGTCCAGTCATCATTGTGAAAGAGAAGGAGCCCAAGGAGGAGGTGGCAGCGAAGGTCAAGACTTCGTCTTCACTCAGAAAGTGAGCGGCAGAAGCCTGAAGGGAGGTTGCAGCAAGAAGAGCTCACGAGTGCAGGAAGGAGTACGCGTGTGTATGCGCGCGCGCGTGCGCGTGCTTGCTTGCCTAGCAGTTTGTGACCTGGTGCTCGACCAACCGGCAAAGCTGGAGCTAGCCCTCCGTCAGAGGCTCCTGTGGCGCCGACTGAGGGTTCCAACGGGGCCACATGTGTGTGGGCCCTCGAGGGGTGACCCCCTCCGGCTCCCAATTTGGCGCCCCCGCCGCGGATGGGCCTCCCCGCCTCTTGAGGTTGCTGTTGCGAGTAGTTTCAACATCGTCGTTCGACGATATTTTTTCACGCTGGAAGCAGCACGGGTTGCTTTCCAGCTGTGCCATAACGCCGCGAGGCATGCCCTTGCCCCCTTGCCGGGCTGCCCGTCGCTTCTTCTGAACGTGCTGAGCACGCGTCCAGCATGTTTAACATGCTTAGCATGCTTAGTTTGGCTGGCTGGGTAGGACAAACTAGCACAAAGTAGGACGTATATAATTGTTTTAGAACCTGGCAACCTACCACATGGTAGTGCAAGAATAGGAAGATGGTGTGTACAGTATAATGAGCAACCGTGAGGCATCCATCTACATTCTTGTCCTTGCCCGGCGTGGCACTGCTAGGCTAGTGGGCATATCCCCTTAGCCTAACACAGGAGTAGTGGGTGGTACTTAGGACCATTCTTGGGTGTATAAGAAGAGGAGAGCAGCACTGGCGCTCACGCAGCATCTGCAAGAGCCAGCCAGCATTTGCAGGAGCCAGCCAGCATCTTCTTCGGTTTGACTCTGTGATGTGAATTGAGCGATGAGCAGTGGGTGGTAGGTCCGTTCTTGAGTGCGTCAGCATGGTCAGAAAGAGCGAGCTCGAGCCCTCGGAGGAGAGCAGCATTGGTGAAGAGGCTCTTTCTTTTTAGTGTGATGCTTGGTTGTAAGCGTTTCAGTAGTGGTAGGAACATCATTGGGAGTATTCAAGTAGGGGATAGTCAGCAGCAAATGGTAAGTGAGTGTGTGCCCATTTCAGTGTGATTTATAGATCAGAGCCACTTAGAAGTGGGTGGTAGCTAGGACCATTTTTGGGCGTATACGTAGGGGCGGGACAGCTGGCAGCAGCAATTTGGTGAGCTGGAGGGAGTTCCCTCTTTGCGAATGAGTTCCTCTGCCCCTCAGCGGCGACAGCTCTTTTTCTTGCGGTGCTTTCAGGAGGCACATGCCTCAGATTTGTGTAGCTTTTGCAATATGAGTTGGTCTAGTTGGTGCATTTATGGGTCTGGATTTGCACATGCAACGACAACTCTTCTAGAGCTAGCTGCCCGGTCGGGCCTAAGTACTAGTGATTAAAAAAGCAAGTATTGCCTCCTGAAGAAAATGGCCTTAGCTACTGAGTTGAGGTCTAGAGTACATAATTCTTATTTGAGCGCAGGTGCTTGTCCCCATTTTCTCTGTAATGGTATTACACAATCCATGAGCTGCACCCACCACATGCCAGATTACAAGCATCTTCTTCGCCTCAATCTTGCCTTGTTTGTCTTTCACCTTTTAGCTGTTACATGATTGTTCTGCAGAGTGTAAGTGCCTTGCAGTTGATTGATGGCTGCAAGCAGAGAAGATGTGGCTACAACAAAGCAGAGTTTGGTGTTCAAAGGTAGATTGGCGTTGACTGGTAGCTTGACTGCTGTTGAGTACGTGTGACTTTTTTCTTCTTCGTGATGCATGTGCTCTTTGAGGAATAAGAAACAAAGCAACTAATTAAACCCGACCTGAGAAGCACTGGGTAGACAGATGAAGGAATATCCACAACCCGGGCTGGGCCCAAGCGATGTCAATCAAACATTTGTCACATAACAAAACGTACATGTTGAAGCACAAAACATACAGTTCCAAAAACTGCATTAAAGAGAGAAGTACACGCGACGTCTGCTCACTAAGCCAGGGCCAGCATCAGCCACTACAAGGAGTCAATAAAAAATTAATTATTAGAAACAAATTAAATAAATAATAAATGACAGGGAAAGAAAGAATCACATCAACTTGACGCTGGTACTCTAAGACAAGAATGTGGTGCATGTTGCCCCCCAAAAGTACGCACTTAGCCTAGAGCGCTTCATATTCAACATTCAACTCCCCTAAACTGAAATCAAATACTGCCAGCTCCTGCTGTACTGCCTCTAATCGTCCTACCAGATGTTCTCGTGTACTCCCCTAGTTGTTTTTGGTTGCTTCCCTCTTGTGTTTTGCATGCCCAGCTACCCATAATAGCAGCAAAGGGAAGCTGGAAAGTCACTGGAGAGTCGCACGACAAGCCACCGACCGACAGTAAAGGATTGCCGGAGAATCACAAGGACGGTCACACGATGAGCATGCACCACCTTCATGCAGCCAGTCTTCATGCAGCCAGTCTGCGCGCGCGTGTCTACTCCAGCATCCCGTACAGGTTGTACCACCTCTTGGGCGTCTCTGGCTCGGGCTCTTCCTCTGGCTCGGGCTCTTCCGTCTCCTCACGCTGACGAGCGTCCTCCGAAAGATCCTCCGCAGCTCCGACGTACGAGTCGAGCACTTCCACCCTCAGCGGAGGAGGATTTCCGCGGCTGTAGGTCGCCAGTTCTTGGCCTCTTGTTATGCGCTCCTCCTCCTCATCAAGGCCGCGACTGTAGGCCGCCAGTTCTCGCAGTCTTGTTATGCGCTCCACCTCCTCATCAAGGCACGTATCAAGGCGTGCCAGGCGCTCAATGAGGTCGTTCATGATGTGCGGAAGGGCGAGCGGGGCCTCCTCCGGCATGACGATGCTTCTCTCTCGCTCGTGGCCGGGCTCCGATGGCCCAGCAACGAGAAAAGGGGCGTATGGGGCCTCTTGAGGTGCGCTTCCATTTCCGTTCTCGTTGTGAGTCTCAGCACTACTCACGACACTCCCCCCTTTGAGGGCGTCTTCTGCCACCCCTTGCACGCCATGCTGCTGCGAGCTTATTACGGCTGGGGCAGCCATGGGGGGGATCGTCATGGCGGGGGCCGCAGTCGGCAACACTTGTTCACGCTCAACTTCAGCCGTTTCCTCCTCAGCTTCTTCGCTATTGATTTCCGCCTCGCCTGTTGCCGCCCTGCTGCCTTCTCCGATCTCAACGTTGGTGATCGCCTCTGTCGTTGTTGCGGCGGGTGACGGCAAGCTTTCTTCGCGAGCGATCTCGTCACTCTCTTCCACTATGGTGTCGAGTTGAGAAGGGCAGCGGGGGACAGCTTCATTCACCTCCTGCTCCACTACCCCCTGCTCTACTGAACCGCTTGGGGCGCCAGCACATTCGATAAGCTCGTCCCTGCTCATGGAGTATACCGCGAAGAGCGTCAAGCCGGAAGTAACGACTAAGAAGTCGACGAAGAGAAGAGCCAAGCTACCTCGACCAGGGTCAGTCGGGCCGGTAGAAAGAAGCGCCATGCTTTGGTGCCCTCTGAAATGCTGATTTCGTCGGGTCCTAATATAGGAATACACACAAACTTGTCTCAAAACGCAGAGGAGTCTACCCATTCATAGCTTAACATTTCTTATGCGTATCATCTCCACCCGGCAATGTCCTGCAAAAAGCAAGAAGCCTCTTTGTATCCAAGGATGATTGAGCCTATTTCTCTCCAATCGACTTATACTGCCATCAATCCCGCCCTTCGGTACAAGCTCGTCCATCGCGCTAGTTTGTTATAGAACGTCCTCGGGTGATGCGGTGATTGCGTCGGATAACGAAGAGAGCTCGCCGGTAAATAACAGCCCTTTTCTGATCCCGGAGCTGGCTCCCTGCGCTAAGCACGGGTAAGCATGGTCGTTGTTAGCAGACAGCTTACAGCTCACTGACTAACAGGTACTTTGCTTGCATGCAGCGCTTCGCAGCAAGCTCGTTTCAAATTGGATGAAACGGCACTGTAGAATTTGAGGGCACCTCCTTTTGCATGCATGGAGGCACTTCGATTGCTTCTATAGTTATCATTTCGAGATTGTCCGGCGTGCGGACTCCGGTGTCCGAACGCCGTGGCACTGTCCGACACTGTTTGACACTCTTACAAGTTACGACACATGCGTGCAGTATTGTAAGCATGAAGTATGAGATCGTGGCCATCGATGGCCTCGGGAGTTGGGATCTCGGGCTATGCTATGCTATGCTATGCTATAAATTGCTTCAAAATATCTGTTATCATGCTTGTCGTGACTTCTTGACATGGCTTGTTCGCACGGGCCCTTACGTGCGCGCGTAGTGTCCCGGTGTGCCGGAAAATAATCACAAAAGCGTGTTAGCCGTGCTGAGGGTGAAGCCCCCCAGTGAAATTAGGCCCAGCTAGAGCTGAGAGGGGCTGCAGCTACCATGCTGCAGCTGTGCAGCTGTGAAGCTTCATCGCCCACTCTCAAACGTGAATTAACTGCTATACAAAACTTGTTATACAGCTTGCTAGAGTATTCTTCCCATACTGCGTCGAGTCGATTTTCCAGACTGACGCTGGACCGAGCAAGGTCCCTGTGTTGCAAACAGAGGACTATAAGCCCCTCGGTGAGTGAAGTGGAGGAGGCTGGTGGTGGCTCTCTCAAGTTCCTATTGGAGTGCTTGTGGGGACGCAGAAAGCTTCAGTATAGGGAAGTTAGCTTGCCCGTAAGAGAAAGTAGATAAGTGGTCCTGCCAGCCTCGTCTGGCGGTGACGTTCAGCACCTCGAACCTCAGTGTAGGACAAACCTGCATCATCATGCATATGCACAGAGGGCAGCCTCTTCTGCACGTTCCTCCCCTCGATTGCTGAAGCGTTATAAAACCCTCAGAGTGTACTCGACTTCACAGCAGGGCTGAGGAGCCATGGCGACCTCCACCTCCTTGTGCAGTGTCGCATTGCCCCTGGCAGGAATTTTTGGGGTTGGGGAGCCGACAAGCTCTAGGAAGGTGACGAGCGCCGGAAACGCAGCCTCTTTGGGGACGGCATGTGGAAGCTTCTCTAGGAATAGTCTAGGCCTTAGGAGCAATTCAAATTGCACAGGCACCAGATTGAGTAGAGGGAACTTCAGAGAGGGTGCTGCTCGGTCGTCAATTCAGATTAGTGACGGGGGAAGAGGCTTGCGGGGCAGCTGTTCGCCCCTCCTCTCAGCTGCTCCAGGCATGTCGGAAGAATCGGCCTGCTCTGTCTCCTGGTCGCAGCTCATGCACCTGCCCAGCGTGCATGCACCTAGGGTTTCTTCAGTGTCAGTCCGAGCTCACCAGGGGGAGGCTGGCCCCAGCCACACGGGTGGGGATGAAGCGGAGGGCCAAAAGGACAAACGTGTTGGTGAGGTAGACGAGGTAGACGAGGAGGGGGAGGAAGAGGAAGAGGAGGAGGAGGAGGAGGAGGAGGAGGAGGGGGAGGAGGGGGACAGGGAAGTGTTTACTGAGCTGGACGAGGAGGACCAGGACGGCGACGGCCCGGCCTTCGAGGGCGGGGCCTTTCAGGGGGCGGAGGTGGAAGCCATGGAGAAGGAGGCCGCGCTGATCGCTCGCGAATTTGCTCTCAGCGTCCTGGAAGAGACAGGTGGGTGCAGCTCCCCCATCCGCGGCAGGAGGAGCAGCTGCAGCTGCAGCAGCTGCAGCATCACTGCACACTTCACATTTACACACTCAAAGCACAACACGCAACATTCAAATCCTAACACGCAACACGCAACACTCGGCACGAAGCACACAACAATCAAAACCCACCACACAACACATTGCTGTTCTTATTATGAGAGCCACACTTCTCCGAGACGAGAATGCTTGCTTAAGTGATAGTGTGGGAGTTTGCTTGCGGCGTCCTTGGAGAGACAGGTGTGGGGGGCTCCCAGCCATAGGTCTTTGGGTTTGCAGCAGCAGCAGCGTCAGCAGCAGCACATGCAGCACGCTTCATGAACCACACTTTACAAAGCGCCACCTGGCGACGCACCCATCCTGGATGCGACAGGTGTCCGACTCCTGTGGCGGGAGCAGCACCGCCACACCAGACTTTACACATACAACAAATTCTTTACTCAGCGCATCAAACACGTCAGACGGCACCGGCCACTTGGCACCGTGCACTTGCACGAATGGGCGAGAGGAGAACGCGGGAGAGGAGGGCAGGGGTTGGGGGTCGACATACCACATACCGCCTTGAAAACCTCTCGACAACGCACGCTTGCATCGCTTGGGGCATCGTTTGGGAAAGGGGGAAGAGAAACGGACGAGAGGAGTGAGGAGAAAGGTGGGGGCCTGGCACTTGGTAAAGCACCGCAGATGCGATAGAGAGAGTACATGCACGCGGCAGCAGCAGCAGCAGCAGGGGGAGGAAGAGGAGGAAGAGGAGGAGAGGAGGAGGAGCGGGAGGTGGAGGAGAAGGAGGAGGACTTTCAGTCGATGCTAGACTTTGGCTCCCCTTGCTCTCATTCAAAAGCCCCAACAGCACCCCTCCCCCCCCCCCCCCACCCTCGCCATCTACAAACCTGAAAAATTCCTAAAGCCTTTCTAGTCCTAACCCAAATTCCAGCGCTGCAGAGCCTCAAACCACAAGGTCTAGAGCCTCAAGTGAGGAGCCCCACAGAGCTCGAAGCGCAAATGGGGGTGTGTGCGAATCTGCAAATCGCTCTCCCTCAAGCCCCTAAAGAATTTGAATCCCCCGAGCTGTGCTCGACTGACACACGCACACCCACGCACACACACACACACGCACACACACACACACACACACACACACACACACACACACGCACACACGCATGCACACACACACCCACACACACGCACGCAAACACGCACACACACACGCACACACGCACACTCTCTCTCTCTCTCTCCCCAACATGTGGACTCCCTTGTGACATGTCCGCTGTGTCATTCTCATGTTGCCCGTCAGCGCGAGTTACTCCTGGCACCCACTTCGGCCTCTCTTTCGCCTCTCTCGTCTCTCTCGGCCTCTCTCTCGCCTCTCTCACTCTCTCCCACTCACTCTCTCTTTCTGTGTGTGTAAGCTCGGCCGGAGGAGGAGCAGAGGAGGGGGAGGGCGGCGCGGAGGAGGGCGGCGCGGGCGGCAGGAGGAAGCGCACGTCGCGCGGGCGCAAGCGCAGCAAGCTGCAGATCACCCACCAGGTGCTGCCACCTGTCGTCTCTCTTTTGTTCTTTCTCACGATCTCTCTCTCCCTCTCTCTCTCTCTCTCGCCGTGTGTGTGTGTGTCTGTGTGTGTGCAGGCAATATTGTGCATGGATTACAAATCAACCAGAGCATGCGTTGGAAGTGGGATATACAAGAACCCATGCTCGTTCTCCTCTTCTCAAAGTGCATGATGAGCATTCGGGTTTGTACCTCTCTGTGTGTGCGCATGTGTCACTTCCCTACCCCCCGCCCTCCGCCCTCTGCCCTCCGCCCTCCGCCCGTCCGTGTGTTCATGCCTGTTTGTGGGTGTCCGTGTGCATGTCTGTGTTTATGTGTGTGTGTGTGCGTGTGTGTTTCTCTCTCTCTGTGTGTGTGTGTATGTGTGCGCGCGCGCTGTTGCGCCCGCGTGGGTACTTATATGTGCACGTGTGTGCGTGTGTTTGTGCGTGTGTGGGCGTGCGCGTGTCGCCAGGTGCCGGAGCATCTGCTGCCCAGAATTGCCATCCTGGGGCGGCCCAACGTGGGCAAGTCGGCGCTCTTCAACCGCATCGCGGGGGTATACTCCTCTCTCCCCTCCTCTCGTTCCTCCTCTCTCCCCTCCTCCCTCCCCTCCTCCCTCCCCTCCTCTCTCACCTCCTCTCTCCCCTCCGCTCTCTCCTTTCCTCTCTCCCCTCCTCTCCCCCCTCTTGCTGTGTTTGGCGAATCACGTCGGATTAAGTATCTGTCACTGTTTCTCGTACCACTGTCACAATGGGCCATCTGTTTCTACTGTTACTACTTCGTCGATTGTGATCTCTTCTCCAGGAGTCATTCTTCATTCTACGCATGTTATTCACTAATCATGACGTATTATAGTACATGATTAAAGCCATGTTCATTGAAACAATATTTTCATCCACTCCTCTGGCTTCTTGGGGGGGGCGCGCGCAGGCCAATCTGGCGATCGTGTACGACGAGCCGGGCGTGACGCGCGACCGCCTCTACTCGCGCGCCTTCTGGAGCCACTGGGAGTTCATGCTCGCCGACACCGGTGCGTGCCCAGAGAGAAAGCGTTCCCTAAAGCACAATCAGAGTGGCCCCCCCCTTCCCCCTCCCCCCGTCCCGTGTCCGGGCGCTGCGGCCCCCCCCAAACTGGCCGTCTCGGCCTTATTCCTCGAAGCCATCCGGAAAAAAAAAGAACCCCCCGGTTCTTGTTTGATGACAAGACGAAGCCTCCAGGTCTCATGCCAGGTGGCACGCGCGCGTGCCTCCCCTCCGCGCACTCGTGCGAGCTGTAGGCACCATCCGCCCTGTCGAGAGTCTCGAGTAAGTCTCAGGGCGAGAGTGTCGTGTAGCATAAGCCCAAGAATAGACAATAACGAGTGATGAGATTAGGGTTAGGCTACGCTGTGTGTGGCCCCTGGGTGCCCGTCCTTTTGCACGCCAATTGCACAACAGAAGCATGCCGCACAGGCAGACGAAATGGCAAAGGAGAGAGAGGGGAGCAAGGGGGCAAGGGGCGAGGGGGNAACGCCCTTGCACCGCACGGCCGGGCGGGCGGACCGGCTGCTGTGTGCGCGTGACTATGGCGACAGGTGGCGTGGTGAACACGCCCTCAGCCGACGCGCTGTCCACGGACGCGCTCGCGCTGACAGCCAAGGGCGGGCGGGAGGCGCTGGAGCGCGCAGTCAAGGAGAGCAAGGACGCCAACCTGCCCGCGATGATTGAGGGGCAGGCGGCGCAGGCGGTGGCGGAGGCGGATGCCGTCATCTTCGTCGTTGACGGGCAGGTGCGCGGGTTTGATTTGTTTTTCTTTTTTCGTGTTTTTTTTTTGATGCTGTTTTTTTTTTTTTTTTTTTTTTTTTTTTTTTTTTTTTTTTTTTTTTTTTTTTTTTTTNTTTAGTTCTCTTCTTTTTGATCTTTTATTTTTGATGCTGTTCTTTTTGAATGCTGTTATTTTGGATGTTTTTTTCCCTCAAAAGAAGCTGTTTTTCAGATGTTGTTCCTTGTTGTTTTTATTTTTTTCTAATTCTTTCACTATTCCCTCTCTCCCTCTTTGAATGGATGAACTCATCGATGTACTCTAACAACGTCTGAAAGTATCCCTCAATTATGAATCATGTATCATGAGGCTCTCTCAATTTGTTTCACACTTTGCGCGCGCGCGCGTGTGTGTATGTGTGCGCATGTGTGTATGCGACACGGGGACTGTGGCGGCGACAACGACGACGACGACGAAAAAACAATGGCAACGACAACAATGACAACGGCTCCAACGGCAACGGCGACGTGAAACGACAGACGGGGCTAACGGCGGCCGACGAGGAGATCGTGGCGTGGCTGCGGCGCCGCCACGCGAGCAAGCACGTGGTGCTGGCCGTGAACAAGTGCGAGTCCCCGGGCCGCGGCGTGCAGCAGAGCGCCGATTTCTGGTCCTTCGGGTGCGCGCGCGCGCTCCCACACCCCGCTCCGTCTCTGCCCCCTCCTAAGCCTAAATCTTGAAACCTGACACCTTAAACCCTATCGTAACCCTAAACCCGACGCAAGAATCTAAACCTTAAACCCGATCCCTTGAAACTCGGTGCCCGAATTTCGGACTCAGGTTTCTGACCCCCAGCAGAGAGCGCCGGCTTCTGGTCCTCTGAATGCGCGCGCTCGCACACGCCGCTGTCCCCCTCGAGCCTAAAGCCGAAAGCCTGACCCCGAGCTCAAAACCCGTGCTCTGAGTGTTAGAATCTTAAATCCCAGCAGGGAGCGTGGACTTCCGCTCCTTAGGGTGCGCGCGTGCTCATGTCGGTGTCGACATGATGGCAACCCTGAAGCTAATGTGAACGCGCAGGGACTCAGAGCATGTAAGGCGTGGGGGATGGGTGCCAGGGGAGGGAGGGGGGGGGGGGAGCACAGGTTCACGCCCACGCCCACGCCCACGCCCACACCTGTGTGCGCGGTCGTGGCTGGCGCAACGACAGCCACTCCAGTATCTAACCGAGGGCGTGCGGCGGGTGTGTGGCCGCTGTGTGTGCGTGCGCATGCGTGCTTGTGTGTGTGCCTGCGAATGCTTGTGCATGTGCGTGTGTCTGCGTTCGTTCGTGTGTGCGCGTGCGTGTATGTGCGTGTGTGCGTCTGTGTGTGACGACGGGAGGAAGCAGGTACACGCCCATCCCTGTGTCGGCCATCACGGGCACGGGCACGGGTGACCTCCTCGACGCCGTCTGCGCGCACCTCAAGACGCAGAAGGTGCGCTCCATTGAGAAGTCAATTCCAGTGAACTCCAGTCAACACCGCTCAGCTGCAGTCAAATCCAGTCAACGCCAGTCCACTCCAGTCAATACGGTCACTACTGGCCGTCACAGCTCAACGACAGTCAATACCGGTGGACTCCGGTCAAAACCGTTGAGGGCCTTGGGTTGCCGACCAATGCAAGTCAACTGCAGTCAAATCTATTTGAAATCGGTCAACAGAGGTCAATAGCAGGCAAGAACAGTCGACGTCAAGTTGATGCCAGCAAAACTAGGCAAAGGCCGGTCAAAAATTTCTGTCCGCAAGTGTCCAGTCCGGCCCCGTCCTAGTGGATATTGTGTGGACGTCGCCACATGTGCGCGCTCCTCAAGACGCAAGATCTGCAGTCAAGATCTACGATTGTGCGCATGGCCGCTGGGTTGTCTGCATGCGAGCTTTATTTTTGCAGATGCACGCGCGCACTCCAGCATTCGCTCTCCTACACTCGCACTCCAACACGCGCGCGCGCTCTCTCTCTCACGAGCACTCACTCCCCCCC
>WELA01007202.1:287317-298955 GCA_009602735.1 Mesotaenium endlicherianum
CCCCCCCCCTCTCTATCTCTCTCTCTCACACTCTCTCTCTCTCTCTCTCTCGGAGCGACGTGGCATGGCAGGCCTGCTCTGTATCAAACACACATGGAGTACGACAAGGGCCAGCTCGAACGGCTGGCAAACGATTTGGGCGCGGCAAGTTCATGCCTCCTCACACATATTCTTCCCTCCGCACCATCTCGCCTTCCCCATGTCTTCCCTGCTCGCCATCCCCCTTGCCTGTTCTGTGCAAGCTGATTTCATTTCCTTGGACAATCTTTTTCTTAATCGGACGATTCTTTGAATCGGCCAGCACAGTGTGCCGTTGTTTGTGCATGGGGACTGTCTTATACTACTTTGAGTGTCTTCCCTGTATAGCTGCACGGGGGTTGCCGTGTGTATCGTATATTTGTATATATATTACACCCGTGAGCTGGCGCTAATAACTTGTATATGTATGTATGTATCCAATTTCTTAGTTACTACTAACAATATATATACTATAGTATACTTCCAACCTCCTACTTATTGCCACAAGTCCGCTGACTTTCTCTCTCCCACAAACGTAGTGCAGTTTTCATTCCTCTCGCCTTCACACTCAATTTATGATTTTATGCACATATAGTATACTGACATTATCTTTTTTAACTAATTTCTTATTATCATCAGAGTTCTTGCGTCTTTCTTTCCTAATATTATTACGCAAGAAGAAATTCACCTTCTCAGATTTTCAGTGCCAGCCGCCTGCTGCACCGCCAGTTGCACCGCCGCCGCACCGCCGCCGTGCACGTCTCCCAATAGCCCGATATTTTCGTGCAGAGGGCGCGCGTGCAGACATGAGTCTTCCTACAATCATTGGCTTCTATGGTGGGCTGCTTCAAATGATACGTTTTATGGTTCATGTTTGATGTGATCTGTAACTCGTATCATGTAGTATGTGTGATAGCATAAATGTAAAATGTACTATGTATGTACTATAGTCTTATTTTACGATGTACTATACACCAAATAATATACCGCATTGCGTTATAGCATAGTATGAATGACTATCTGTTACAGAAGAACATTGAGTTCTAGATTGTGTGACGTGTGTGAGTGGCGGCTCGCCTTTCTTCATCCTTGCCCTTGTAATTTCTTGTCGTCTCTGAGCCTTTTTTTTGTTTTTTGTGTAATTTAGTGGTAGCAGTAGCCAATTGCAAGAGAGAGATGGCGAGGCAGGTTACTGCGCTTGGCCAGAAAAAAAAGAGGGGGTTGATATTTGAACGTCGGGCAGTGAAAACTAAAAAAGATGATCATTGAGAACCAAAATTTGGGGAGGGTGAAGAAGAATCGTTCTGCCCGAAGGGTGGGCTAGAGAGGAATGCGCCTGCTGTCCGCCAAGTGGCGAGTGGAGATCGAGTTATACGTGTTAGCGCCCGCGTGAGAGGGGGCGGCAGGGGGGGGGCTAATACAGGAGCTGCCAAGCTGTCTGCCAAACATGTAGCTGAACGCGTTGGCTTAGCTTCTTAGCTCATCGAGAAGAGGAAGGGAGGGGGGCAACCAGCTGTCACCAGAGAGGGAGGCGAAGGGGGGGGGGCTGTGGCACCCCGGAGGGAGGGCTGTGTGTGTGCGCGTGACCTTCCGTGTTGGAGTGCAAAGTTTCTGCTTTTGAATGTCATATGTGCACTTTAGTTTTGCGCTTGGAAGGCCCTGAAAAAAGCTCTGAAATTCTGTGATCTGCCACCTGTTGATCTCACCCGTGATCGTCGCCTGAGGTGCTTTACCTGTGGCCTGCCACCTGTCATTCTCACTTGTGATCCTCGCCCGTGAGCTTTCCCAGTGACCTGCCACCTGTCATCCTCGCCCTGCTGCGTGCGTGCCCTGGCGCGTGCCCTTTCACGTCATCTGATTGACCTTGTGTGTGTGTGTGTGTGTGTGTGGTGTATACGTGCGTGCCTATGTGCATGCGTTCGTGTGCATGTGTGTTTGCGCGTGCGTGCGTACAGTGTGGTTGTGTGTGTGCGCGCGCGCACGCGTGTGCGTCCTCGCGCGCATGTGCATGCGTGCGTGTGCATGTGTCCGTTCTTATGTGTTCCCGCTTGACGTGCGCAGGCTTTCGTGACAACTTCTGTCCAGCACTTCTTGTTTGGGCTCCTGCCTGCCCTTCTCGTCCAGCTTAGTACGCCGCTGCCCCCGCCCCCCCCTCCCTTATATCAGTCCATCCATACCCTAATTGCGGCTCCCGCACCCTCCTATTCAACCCTAATTTTAATTATTAGTTTTTTCTGAACCTGAACCCTCAACCGGAAACACAAAACCCTAATTGTAATTTAAAATTTACTCTGAACCTACCCCAATCCTTCCCTCAACCCCTGCTAACCCTAACTTCAATCCTACTCCTAACCCCTGCTAACCCTAACCCTAGCTCGAACCCTAACCTTGACCCTACGACTCCAGTAATCACTTCAACTTTGAATTCAATCCTATCAGTCACCTTTTGAATAACCCTTCCCTCCACACAGCTTCTCCAAACCCGGTTGATGCAAAATTTTGAAACGCAGAGCCCTTCCCCTGCAGTTCGCACCTCCAAACCCTAAACGAGGCTCACATGATTTTTGTGAGCCCAAGCCCTGCCCCTGCCCTGCACTCAAGCAGCATTTCTGAACCCTAATAACAGTGCCTCAAGCCGCAAGCCTCCTCTGGCCCGCAATCCCTAAGGGCGACTCCTCAGACCCCAAACGCTGCAACCCTCGGCCCCCCTCTGGCCTGTGGTCAGCTTCTCCAAGCCCTCATTGGGAGCCCGGAAAACCCTACGCCTCCTGCCCTTGCCGCACTCAGCTTCTCATCGCAAGCGAGCAAGTGAGCGAGCGAGCGAGCGGGAAAGTGAGAAAGCGAGAAAGCAGGAGGAGCCTCCTCACTGCTGTGCTGCTGTGCTGGGTGCTATTTGCTGCATGCTATGTTCTGTGTGTGAGACGTGTGAGTCATGGTGTGCAAGTGAGAGACTCGCACCGGACCCGCTGCTTCTGCTCGGATGGTAGTCATGCCCTGTTTGCTGTGAGACGCGCGGAGTGAGGCTCGCGCTGGGCCTCCTTCCCCTCGGGTGCGCGGCGTGTGCTGTGAGGCGCCAGCTGGATGGCTCGCTCTTGCTTCCGGTGCCAGAGGAATTCTGCGGCTAGCTTTTGGGGACAGGATGTTGGCGTCGGGGTCTCGGTTCAGTTTAGAGTTTGCCAGGTAGTAGGTATTTTGGAGTTGATGCCAGAGAGAACTCTCGGAGCTTGTTGTTTCTCGAAGCACTCTCGAAGTTCAACACTCTTTGCAAGCACAGCACGGAAGCCCCCCCCTCTCCCCTCCCCCTTCCCCCTCTCTCTTGTGACCTCCCTCTCCTCCTTAGCGCCTGGTTGTGCCCTTGTGTCGTGCACTGCCAGCTATCATCGCCATCATTTGGCACCGGTGTGTCGGCGCCAGCTGTGGGCGTGAGCATTTGAGCAGCGGTGCAAACTGACACACCCGCCGGCCTCGTTGTTTTGCGCTTGTTTGCATCCCTCGTGGCGGGCGTGGCGGACGCGGCGGGCGTGGCGGGCGGCCGTCGCGAGCCACGCCAGTGATGCTGCCGATCCGGGTGTGCGAGCATCCCCTCTTCTCCCTCTACGCTCTCCGCAGGGACCCCGCCGGCGCCGTCGTCTCCTCGGACCCCAAGCTGAAGCGCCCCTTTGCCGCCGCGGACATGGAGCCGTACTCCGTCGATGAGGTTACGTACTACTGGACGCTGGGCGCCGTCTTCCAAGGGTGGAAAATCCAAGGCTTTGTGGGCGCCATGCTCCAGTGAGGCCCTGCGTAGCTCCCTCTCGGAATTGAGAAGCTGTGCGACGCCTCGCACGAATCGTATTGGCCAGGTCAGCGGAAGCTGCGTCGTAGCGACTCGCTACGGTCACCACCGATTCCCTCTTCTCTTTATTTAAAGCTGCATTTTTGGAGCAATTTTGAGCGATTCCGCTGTCCTCGTTGGCTCGATGTCGGGTTTGGCCTGTATGTAATTTGGCGACTCGTGCCACAGGCATTTCTGGGACCGTGTACCCATATACTAAGAACACTAATAATACATAAATAAATATCAATTATAAGTCATATTTCGGCCTTGTTATTGCCGCCTATAAGCTAGTAATTATTACTACTATTATCATGTTTGCCACTTTATGAGGAGGTGCTTTCAATTTGGACTGGTCAGCTGTGGATTCTGCGTAGCACTGAGTGCGCTTGGCATCCTCCACTTGGCTTTGCGAGACAACAATTCAGTGCCCCTTCGAGCCGCAAGGACTCGAAGAGAGGAATATATTTTTTTAATGCGTTCAATAAATAAACTGGTGAGCTTGGCAGACTGCTGTAGCCTTCTGTGGTGGTGAGTGTGCGTTGGCAGCCAACCAGGCGATATGTTGCAAGCTGTTCTGACTAGCAGGCCTTACAAGTTACTTGCGCCATATTTTACCTGTGTACATTCCCAGAGTGTGCTATAGATAATGTTGAGGACTTTAAATTCCTTGTGGTGCACGACAACTGTTCATTCTCTTCACAGATGTACATACGGGCAATGGTATTCGGATCCTAGACTAGGATATACCTTTGGATGTGTTGTGACATTGAGTGCGAACCATACATGCTCCGGCCCATCAATTCCGTATCGCAGCTATCTTCATCCTTATAATGACAATAGACTGACTCCGACCGGACGCACTCTCACAAAATCCTAGTGCATTCCCAGTCTGTTGACCTGCGGGGGGGTCTACCTTCCGAGCGATTTGGCTGTACAAAAGATTATGAACAGGAATACAGATCAGGGCCGAGTATATGCTTCTTACAGATGTTAGCTGCAATCCCAACTCAGGATCACCATGAACTATAGCTAAGCACAAGGCAAAGCTGATAGCTAAATACGAGGCGAAGCTCGTTCTCGTCATCAGCATCTGCTGGCTCCCGATTTTTCCTTGCCTCAACTCTTTTGATGAGGAAGAATTGAATCTCTGCAAGCAAGAGCTAGCATCACTCCAGATCTGCTTTCTAGATCCTCTTGGCAAGCAAGCGAGCCCACGCCAAATTTGACTCCAAATACAATCGTATAGATTAGTATATAAGCTCACAGACATTATACAGCCCCAGCTAGAGATGAACACACTCATATGCCACTCTCGAATACGTCTCGCGTTGACAAATTTAGCAACTTCACGTCGCTATACCACTCTCCCATTTATCCTGCTTCAAATTTAAGGTCTCCTCCGGCCTGGTTAATCGCTCAATCCCTCCGTGCCGAAGCTCAGATTGCAAATGAAGTCGGCGTGAGGTGATGACTGTAGAGAACTTTGCGACGACTTGTAAGACTCATCAAAAAAACACGGGGCCTCTTATGTGCGAAGAACGCGGCGAGCAGAACGGTGGCTCCAATAAGCCCGCAGGCTGCCAGCAGCGCGCCCAGCTGGCAGGCCAGCCTGGCGAAGGGCACAGCTGGCGCAACCCCTCCATGCCTCCGCTGCACTGTCCAGCCGCCCCCCTTCTCCTTCCCGCAACGGTGCCACTCCCCGTAGCAAAGCAGCCGAGGCCACCGGCGCCTCTTGGCCTCGCGCAGCAGGCCCCGCCGGCGTGCCAGCTGTCCCAGCTGTCCCAACTGTGCCAGCTGTCCCGGTATGCTCGCAACGTCCTGCCTGACCATTAGCTCCCTGCTCAGGTGTTTCCGTCAGGGTCACTAATTGTGATACTGCCACTGAACGTTTCTGAATAGTCCCCTGCACTAGTCCGACGGGCATGGAGGAGAGGGACTTCCCTGGGAGCACAACATCTGGCAGTAGTGACATCAGCAGCAGCTGGGGCGTCGGCAGGGCTGCTGCTGCTGCTGCTGCTGCCGGGAGATGGAGGTGGCGTATAGTCGTTGGGGCGTGGGCCCCCATGCCGGGTGGCAAGCTCCTGCTTCAGCCGAGCGACGACCTCTTTGCGCTGCCGCAGCTTCTCCTCCAGAAGTGCCGCCGTGCCACCCGGGCTCTCATCTATCTCAGACCCCCCCGAGCCTCCTGCAGAAGAAGTTGCGTGTTCTTGTGCGCACTCTCTCCTCCCTCCTGCTAATGCGAGGCCTTGTAAAGTTTGGGCAAGTGTGCGTTCCTGCACGCAATCCCCTCTTCCTGCTGCAACGCCTTCTCGGGTTGGGGCAACTGTGTGCTTTTCAGTGCTGTCGCGTCCCTGGGCTTGACCGATTCCCCTTGCTTGAGCGCACTCTCCTCCTCATTTCTAAGCATCTGCGCCTTCTTGAGCGCAGTCTTACCCTCCCAACCCTCCCGCAACTTGCAAGACCTCATTCCCCTGCACCTGCAGCCTTTTGTCCCTCCCCCCCTTTGCACTCACGCTCCTGCCTCTTCCACCGCCGCTGCCCCCGTCGCCAACTGCGTCCATGGGGAAGGGGGGGCTTTTGGGGCGAGACAGCGGTAGGTTTCGGCGGCTTGGAGGCGGACGAGGCCGACGCCCTTCTTGACAACGGGCTTTCTGCCCGACGCCCTCGCCTGCGGATTGTCGGATGAGACCTCATCAGCGTCCTCTGCAGCGCCGCGGGGGGGGGGGGGNGGGGGGGGGGGGGGGGGGGGGGGGGGGGGGGGGGGGGGGGGGGGGGGGGGGGGGGGGGGGGGGGGGGGGGGGGGGGGGGGGGGGGGGGGGGGGGGGGGGGGGGGGGGGGGGGGGGGGGGGGGGGGGGGGGGGGGGGGGGGGGGGGGGGGGGGGGGGGGGGGGGGGGGGGGGGGGGGGGGGGGGGGGGGGGGGGGGGGGGGGGGGGGGGGGGGGGGGGGGGGGGGGGGGGGGGGGGGGGGGCAGCCCCAGGTCCTCATGCCAGTTGAGGAAGACGTCTGCCGCGCTGCAGCGTGGAGGAAGAGGAGGAGGAGATGGACGGGGACACACTTAGCGTGAGCATCAGTCAAAAATACATTCTCAACCTTAAATACTTAGGATGTGATCTAGGACAGGGCCAGAGTGGGGCAAGCGCGCCTGGGTGGGCCGGCCAGGTAGAGTGCCAGGTGGAGGGCCAGGTGTCAGCACCTGCCGATAGCGTGCTAACGCGGGTGCCACAGAGACTCCCGGGCGCTGTCTAGCGCAAAGAGCCAGGCGTCCACGAGGGTGTCCTTGTCAGCCATCTCCTTGCCAGGTGGCAGGGGAGACACGTCCACCCCACAGCTCAGCAGCCCCCTCATGCGCGACTGCAGGGTGCTCTGGCTTGAAGTAGGCCCTTAGGCAACACAGCAGCCAGCCATAGCATCGCCCCACATCCAGCATCCGCCTCACCACCACCATCTTGCAATCCTCCCCACCCCCCAGGGCGCAGTTCTCATAGTCCCAGAAGACCCCCACCTCTCCATCGCAGGGGGCCTATAGCACAGGACCCAACGCATCAGCATCTGCATGTGCATCTACTCATTTCTCGTGAGTGTGAGTTCTGCCTTGGCCAGCACCTGCGGCTGCAGCTTGCATGCAGCACTTAGGCCATGGGGTATTAACGACCTTTAATATTTGGGCGCAAACTGGGACAGTCTTCTTATGCGCCAAAATTCAACGTTTTTCGCTTGTTTTCAGTTTATTTTAGCCCTAATGATCCGAAAGACATCAACGGAACGGGAATGTTTGCACACGACTCGCGACTCTTGCAAAAATATAATAAACTCTGAAGAATCGCAACCAGTTAGCCCTCCATGACTGGAGCCAAGGAACAAGATATTACAGTAGCACTGGCTGAAGCCTGAGTCTCGCCATGCAACCTTTTTCCACAGATGACCAACCTCTGGTCCAGAGTTCTCTTTAGAACCGTGCTCATTTTCTCTTGAGCAAGGCCTTGAGTTGCTCCAAGTATCCACACCATGTTCAGACCAACGATTTCGCAAAAATCCATTGGAGCCGGGACCTCGCCTGAGATGACACATTAATGTTAGCATGCAAAGTTAGCATGAAGCTCAACACGGAGCATGCACCTCCAGCAACCGCCAGTTGACGTGATTGAGGCCAGGAGACTCGAGGAGACTTGGGATATTAAAGAAACCAGCTAACGGAAACGTCATGCATGCAAGCTCCTGGCACACGATGGGGCTCTCGATCTGCATGATGTGCACTGATGTGCATTGGATGTGCATTGATGGCGTCGTTGGAAAAGGATGACCATCGGTGGCGGTCAGTTTCGCCGTGACTATTGTTGTGCCTAATTGGGATCGTGATCGACAATACTCATGCAATTAAGCTCATGCATTAATTTGTTAAGACCTCCTTGCCCTCCGAATAAATGCAGCTAAAGAGAATCGCGTCGTCTCTTATTTGTTTTGTGACGGTCAGACTTGGCCTTCCAGTAATAACGGACAATTTACAGGGGTTTCTTTTCCTTCTTCATGACCGGTCAGCCCAGGGGGTCGCCGACGCCAAAGTCGGCTGTAATCGTCAGGACAGGCGAGGGGTGGCGAAAGAAACAATGGTTGCGATCTGCCAGTTTCTACCCCTCCCTTATTTTGCAGAATGGGTCACTGAACGCCAGAGCGATCGCAAACATTGTTCGTGAATTTACCAAGTCAATGTTGCAATTCCCGCGCCCTCGCATCCAACTTCCAAGCAAGCTCACGCTGACGACTGACTACAAAGTGCTCGCTGAAGTGTGCTGCATGCTTCGGTTCGGATATCTGCTATTCTGTCGCATCACCTGTGGCTATGTGTGAGCGGCTGTGCGCAGGTCTTCTTATTACTACGTGCTCTTAGCCTTAGTAGTCGTACTTCAGCATAGATCTCCTAGCGATGAATACATAAATGTTTGCCAAAAATTTTCTGGAGGGGTTCCCTTGCGTGTGACGTTCAATGAGGGCCAGCTGTATCCGCACACACGACAACCCGATCATTGTTTTTCTGATGTAGCCAGCTTGCAGCGAGCACATATGCTGGGGGAGCATGCCTGCTGATCTCGCTTCAGCCGTCGCCTGTCGGCCCCTCGCCCATACTTGGACCTGTTACTAGGGGGTATGGTGTTCCGCTCGGTGGCTAATTAACCGCACTTGTCAAGGCAGGATGGAGTGCAACAGAGAGGACGCATTGAAGGCGAAGGGGCTCGCCGCTGAGAAAGTCGAGCAGAAGGATTATGAGGGTGCTCAACGCATGGTGCTCAAAGCCCAGAGGTTATTTCCAGAGCTTGAGGGCGCTACACAGATGCTGTCTGCTCTTAACATCCTCATCGTCGCTCAGCAGAAGAAGGGCGTGGATGCCGACTGGTACACCATATTGCAAGTAGATGATGCCGCCGACGATGTCGTCATAAAGAAGAGCTATAGAAGGCTAGCCCTGCTTCTTCATCCCGACAAAAACAAGGAAGCAGGAGCGGAGGCTGCCTTCATGCTCGTCAGAGAGGCCTTCAGCGTTCTCTCTGACAAAGCGAAAAGGATTCAGTTTGATGCAAGGAGGAGGTATTCAGCTGCTATGGTGCCGTTAAAGCGCAACAACACCAAAGCCTCTCAATTTAAGAACACATATCCGTCTTACAAAGCACAATTCCCCGCCAGCTTCATAGCGGAGTGTCCCTCATGCCGACACTCATCCACCTGCATGAGCCCGTACCGGAACAAGCTCATACAGTGCCAAAACTGCAAGAAGAACTTCATGGCAACAGAGAGGGGCGCAGCAAACGGATCTAAAGCCAGAGCGGACAAAGCCCCTCCAGGCCAGCCGCCGAATGGCACGTTCATGCCGTCGTTCATGGGGGGGGCTCAGCACGGTATGGGTGTACCCCAGGCAGGCCCGGGGCAGACAGGTGTACCTCAGGCAGGCCAGAACACGTCAGCAGGCCCTGGAGTCTTCAGACCCGGCAGCAACTTCCAGGCGCCTTGGACGTTTGCCCATGGATCGTCGGCGCCCGCTGGCCCAAACCCTATCCCTCCTCCTGCACCCAGCCACCAGGCTGCCCAGCCCGGCCACTCGCAGGGCGTTCATCCTCCTCCTCCTCCTCCTCCGCCACAGAACGGGAACACAGCAGCCTTTGTGCAGAACATATGGCAGTCTGTGGTGAAGAACAGGGAGGAGCGGGTGAAGGTGGAGACTGCCGAGAACCGGAAGGCGAAGCTGGAGCAGAAGGCGAAGAGGAGCCGGGAGAGGCAGAAGGGCAAGGAGAGGGAGAGGGAGAGGGAGAGGGAGAGGGAGAGGGAGAGGGAGGTGGAGGTGGAGGAGAGGAAGAAGAAGAAGATGGAGGAGGAGGCCGAGGATGCGCTGCGGAGGGGGGCCGCCCCGACGTTCCCGCCATCATCCAACGGACGAATTCGGACGAGCGGGGCCGGCGAGGGGGAGCGGATCGGCGGGGATCGCGTGAAAGCGGCGGTGCCGGAGGTGGGGTTGGGGGGTAAGATGAGCAGCCATGGTCGTGAGAAGGGGCGTCACAAGAGGCAGAGGGTGACTGGCGAGGACAAGGATGCCGACTTTGCGGACGAGTGGGCGGCTCGTCGGGCGAACGCGGCGGAGGACGAGGACGAGGACGAGGACGACGACGAGGACGAGGACGAGGAGCTCGAGGATGATGAGGACGTTCGGATCACAGGAGGGGGAGGAGGGGGAGGAGAGGGAGGGGGAGCAGAGGGGAAGGGCCGCGTGCGGAGGTCGACGAGGAACAGGGGCAATGTCAACTACACCCTCCTAGATTCGGACGAGGACGAGGACGAGGAGGGTGCAGGGAGGGGGGCGAAGAAGCCCCAGGCCGGGGGGACGGGGGGTGCAAACGCCACCGCCCGAGGTCGGTGGCTTCTTTTCTCGCCCCATCCCAATCATTGTGTCGTATAAACCCTCATCTTTCCAAGAGCCTCTTGGGAAGAGAGGGAGGGGGAGAGAGTGATGAGAGAGAGAGAGAGCGAGAGAGCGAGAGTTTGGGGATGTGGCGTCAGCCGATCCGAAGGCCAGCAGGCCCGCATGCCTCCTGCCCGAGTTGCGGGCGAAGCACGAGGGGGGTGGTGGACGAGGGGCATCATGTGCTTCGCTTGGCAGATCAATGAGAGTGGGCAAAGAAAGAAAGGAAGAGAGAGGGCTTCCTGCGGCCTTGGCCTTGAGCTTGATCACCCCGGCCTGTGTGTGATTGGAGGTCGTCTCGCCTCCAAGTCCTGTCGCGGGGGATTTCGCCAGCTGGCGGGTCCGATGTCAGCCTGGTTCTGTGCCGGCGGCTGTAGCTTCTGGGTGTCAGATCCGGGGGTAGATGCCGAGGGAGGTTGAGGAGGGCCAGCTGGCACGAGTACAGCCACGAGGCGGGGATACGGGAGGGATGTGTCTGTGTGCGTGCACGGGTGCGTGTCTGTGTGAGCCCCTCCCTCAGACGGCCATGTATGTGCGTGTGTGTGCGCGTGTGCGTGCGCACGCGTGTGTGCATGTGTGTGTGTTTGCGTGCGTGTGCATGTGTGTGCGCGTGTGAGAGAGAGGGAGAGAGGAGCTGTGTGAGGTGCTGCCTGCTGACCGCTGCAGCACACACGCCTAAGACGAGCGGGGGGGGCGTCTGTTGGCCGTGTGCTGCGCTCTTACCTGGGCCGCGACAGCGACATCTGTCTCCATGAGCGGCTTTGGCTTTGTTGTGGGGAGCCACCTGTCCGCCTTGCTGTGCGAAAGTGTGGGTGCCGACGAGGGGGGGGGGGGGGGGGGGGGGGGGGGGGGGCGGGAT